>JAVFBZ010160318.1:0-17836 GCA_032466195.1 Katharina tunicata | reverse complement strand
ATGGCTAATGTAACATTCCCGCTCGGAACAGTCTGTAAACGTTTCTGAATTTGTATATATAGCTACGGGAGTGTCATACAATATAACGAATATTATCAATAGCTGTTCAAAAAACATTTTAGAAATATATTGTTCTACCATGCTTTGCAAATTACTATGATATATACAAAGGCATCTCAAGAAGTATTGTTTTTATTTATTCTATCCGTTCACACTATTATAATAAACAAATTTAAATGTGCGACCAAAGTCAGTTTGTTCGGGTGAAAAATAGTTGATATAATGAATCAATTTACCGTTGTATTGTAAAAAAATTCTGCGTTTAAAAGATTTATGCAACTTATTTCATAGTTTACCGCTCAGAGGGTCATATGGCGTCGGAGTTGGTGATGTGTTGTTACGAAATACAAAATCTTGCTCGGTTATCGACTTTGATCTGGTTATCATTGCAAATTTGACACTTTATCGAGACTTGGTGACAGTAACCCTCTATCTTCGTGGATTCGAACGTCAATAATGATTATAAACTGTGACATTAAAAAGCTGAAAAAAGCTATTTAAAAAAATCAGACAAACACATCAAGCTGAGCTAGGAAAACGTTTGGGCATGGCGCTAATTGTTTTTAAGTCCATCGGTTGAGTGATTCTAACTTTCAACGATAGTGTTTGGTTTCACGTTCCAATACTTTATTTTTTCATCACTCCATATTAAAGTTTCTCATTAAGAGTAGGTGGCAGAGATCTGCAATCGTATATTCTCTTACATTTATTACTAGAAAGACATGCAATTATGGAAATAGTATTAATACCTCGTGAAATAATAACTGATTCATTGATTCATTTAAGACCCCCTTAAAGTTATTTCACTTGTATGACGAGGGTGTATTACCAACAAAAACCAGCGACACAAACTGTTTATTCCATTAAAGTCCTAACTCCATTTGAAATATAATACCCGTAACATGTTAAGTATCACAGCATGAATGTTACCTCATAAAATGGTGCCGTTAGAAACAACTAGCAAACTAAGGCAATATCTAGAAACCAGACCAATGATCTTTTTCCCTGAGGCTGTGAAACCGTCGACTGGAACAAATTGCATATATGAGTCTTTGTTTACCACGATCAGCTTCTCAGGCTAAAGATGCTTTGTCGCTAAAGAGCTCAGCAAAATATGATACATTGTTTTTCGCAAAGGTAGGTACCTGCGTCGCCATGTCTACTCGTCACTCCCAGAAGCGTTGTTCTAAGAATTATTTTAAGAATTATTAAAATATGGTTTAAAATAGTAGTTATAATAGCATTGGAAGTGAAGTATACGTCCTTTGGTTTGAGTAAAGCCGTGTACTTGAAAACAAAACTCAGTAATTCGTTACATATTCCGTCTTGAACGACTGACTGAAAGAGTAAGAATTCCTTACACAAAGAAAAGCATTTGGGAGTCTATCCCAAGACAGGAATTTTCTCCAGTTTGAAGGAGAAAAGATAAGACTAAGTGAAAATTATCCAACAGGTGTATTCAGTAGAGTCTTAAAAAATAAGTTGAGTAAGGTTTTGTCGGCGCCAATAATGTCGTTCAGGAACTTCTTAAAATTAATGTAAATATTTATTGGGTCAGGATTACCACGTAACGAAATATATAAAAGCTTTACGTGTTTTAAACCAAGATTGAATTGTTGAAAGCTCTCACACGAAAATCGTGGCACTTTGTATTTCAAAATAGCGCGTTTATGTTTTAGGTTCAAGTTATGCTTGATATTAAGGGTCACGCATCAAATCGACAACATGTATTGTTGGTCACTTAGACTTCTAAGCAAGGCGGAAGCTAGATTATCTCTATCCGGCGACTATCAGCTTAGACAAAATCGTCACTCATCTGACCTCTTTGCCGGCAGTATGAGCCTCAACCGGGACATGATCGGATTTATCCAGAATGTATCTGTCAGTCACTTACCGAATTCACTCAATTATCCTTCTGAAAAGTACGAGAAGAGGAAAATTATTCGTCTTGTGTCTCTGTAATATTTATGTTCGTGACCTTCATTTTCATATTGCGCCTTAACTTACAATAAGTCTCATAAAAATGTCACAAAAATATTTTTTTTCTTCAATATCAATTATTATATCGTATATTATTTATATATATAGATACAAAAATATATATATATAGCGAAAGACTCGAGTTCGAATCCCGGTGGAGACAAGCACAATTTTCTTTCTTTACATTATACAAAAATATATTTATATATTTATTTTATCTATATATTTTTTTAACCAATATTGGATTCGTAGGTATTTAATATGTTGTTGAAATTTCAATTTGCTGGATAAATATAATCATGTTGTTTGTCGCTATTGTCTCTCTGTGTTAACGTTCTCTATTGAAAAACTATTTCAAATATGCATGTTTCCCATATTTATATTTATTAATATGAGCTACCAAAAACATTGGCTGAAATTTATATTCAATTACAAGGAATTCTTCAACATACTGATAATCAATTCACTATTATAATGGAATAACGCATGCGACGTAAGCCCACTTTGGATCCTGGAACGGTATGTTCTGAACATGTTCCGGTCTAATAGTTTATTATCAGGTTTTGCAGGCGCATTTTAAACGCTTCTTACCCTGTTAATTCCAGTATTGATTAACAAAAATGTAGTGGATGAGTTCATGACCTACTGTACTTCAAGGGTACTTTTATTTTAAGGCGATTTTCGTTTGTTCAAGTACAAGTTGTCAGAAAATAAAAAATCGTGTAAAATATACAACGTAAACAGGTTTAGCAATATCCGAATTCTGGAAAATAATGTTATGTTTTCCGTACTGGTTTTTACTTTAGTCGAAAGAAGAGATATACTATACGCAAACTGATTAAATCATCTCTAACTGTCTATTTGGTAAAGCTACATGTACATTGTATAGTATTATCTTTTTAACCTGTTCTTGAAAACAAATACATTTTGAGGAACAAGTTATCATTACAGTATTTACGCGAATTATTTCGTATAATAAAATAAAGCTACATCAATGTAAAAAAAACACAGTGGTTTTGCTTAAAGATTTTCGTCTGGTATTTTATGCGCACCATTTCCTCTTCCAACAGAAAGCTAAAAACCTTATCATAAGCCTAAATCCCCAGTGGCATTTGAACACGTAACTCAACTTCTACAGAATAAAAACATAACAATGGTATAATTACTCCAGCGTCAACTTTGTGAAAGGTTCGTCTTTGTATGGCAGCGTCGGTTTTCTCACGTAAAAAGTATTGCTTGACATAATGGGTATTGTTCCAAAAAGAGAATCAAACCTCAGATTTTCTAGGTTAATATAGACACATAATCTGATAAAAGTGTGTTTTAAAATAGCTCTCCGCGGTGTTATATTGAGGCGTTAGGACAAGAGGGACAAAGCGAACATAATAGCGCCGATTGGTAAGTCTAGCTGACCTATCAGATAGCTTGTTGGTAACACTGTCAGAGTAATTGTGTGGAGATATGGTAGCATAATTAGTTATATTTGTGAAACACCTACGCTATTCCACGCCCGTCATTAACTCCTGTTACTGTTTGTTTATTAAGTTTAGAAATTTTCTGATTTCCCGATGTAAGATAAACAGATCATTGGCCAGCTTTACGCAACGTTACGTCTAGTTTGGCTGGAGCAATATATGTCACTAGGTTTGCTTGACTTATTCTAAAAAGAAAAATCTCGTAGGTTAAGTGCACGTTTTTCCGACGGTTTTCGAATGACTATTCTTAATAACTAAACGTATAACTTTATTTTAACCACCAATTTAATTCACTGTAGTGAATAAAACAGTGCGAACATATCAATATAGTTTAGTCCAACTTCTGGGTTGTCTTACACTGTTACAATACAGTGGTATAAGGACGATAAATCTATGAACATAGTCCTTCGTGTGTGTCAACTTTTTTTTTACATTTTTTTTTTTACATTTTTTACTTTTACATACAAGACTTCATTATCTATCATTTTACTTCTTTTTAACACATATGTCATCTTACAAATACATAATATCCTTCTCGTACAATTTATATTTCTTTAATTTACATTCAAAATTAAAAACATGTTTTAAATTTGCATAGTTTCCATATTTGAATTTACTGATACAAAGTTTACAGACCAGAATAACAAAATTAACGAATCTGGTACAAGACGCGTATTTCCTGCCATAAACCCCAAGTATAAAATCAGTTTTTTTTAACACAACCTGTTTCTGTAAATAAATACTCAACACTTTCTGTACATCATTCCAAAACACAAAATGTTTTTTACATTCATAAAAGAAATGGTCAATAAACTCAACAGCTCCACAAACGTTACATTTATCTGTTTGTGCTCTCATGATCTTTTTTAAATAAATATTTGTCGGGTATGTGTTGTGGAGAATTTTCCAATTTAGCCTCCACAAGCGTTGGTTCATTTGTGCTTCTTCTGGCCAATAGGTATATTTCATCCCATGGTAATTGTAAATCAAATTTGTTCTCCCAAAAAGTTTGACAAGTCATCATTCTGAAAAAATTCCTTCATAATGTGAAAAGTATTGAGTTGTGAAGAACACATACCGTCAAAATGTAGGTATTCTTCTAATGACATTTGTTTGATGATTATGTTCCTTAATGCATATTTCAGTGCGTTATACTCAAACATGAAAGAAGGGCATGGTTTTACTTTGTCAAATAAATTTGTGTAACTTAGCATTGTGCCATTCACATCGATCACATCCTTAACATACAATATATTACTTCTAATCCATTTTGGAAAAAATAACAATGTTCCTTAACATCGAATATTTGTATGAAGCTACAAAATATCGTGCCCATATACATGTTTTGACAGGCCTTTACCCTGTAACCAACCTTTTAGTACCGCTTCATAAAATTTGGTCCATTGCTTAAGTTAATATGTTTAATGAGTTCGTTGAAGTTAGCACAGATTTTGAATTTACATAAGTTTCAATAACTTTTATTAATTGCTGTTAACGGTAATATTGCCCACGTTTCATCGTTGCTTCCTGTAAGCTCTGAACCCACATTATTCTCAAGCTTTTAATCCAATTAAAAAGATCAATCATTTTTAGACCCCGGCATTTGTAATCTTTAATCAGTATTTTCCTTTTTACTCTTTCTGCACTTGCGCCATTTTTGTGCCATACAAATTTAAAAAATAAATAATTCAATTTTTTTACAGCATTTTCTGGTGGTAACAATGACATAAACAAATGAGTTACCTTGGAAACAAATAAGCTTTTTACAGCTAAATGTGTCCATGGTATGGCTAGATAACGTTTATTCCATCCCAGTATCATCTTCTCTATTTTGTTTACTCTGTTCTCCCAATTTAACATTATATCTCCAGCATCACAGTTATTGCTAAAACAGACACCGAGAACCTTCATATACTCATTTTCCCCTATCTTCCACTTGACTATCCAAGGCTTATCATTTCGATGCTTCCATCTGCCAATCCACAAAGCTTCTGACTTCTTTTCAATTAACCTCAACCCAGAGAAAATACCTAAATCTTTAACAATTCTGAGTGTATAGAAAAATGACTTCTCGTCACTGAAAAACATGGTGGTATCATCGGCATACTGTGACACAAATATATCTTTATATGTGCTAAGGGGAATTCCCTTTACATAATTATTCTGTCTAATTTTACAAGCCAAATTTCAACAGATAAAACCAAAAATATAGCACTTAGGGGACATCCTTGTTTGATTCCTTTCTCTGTAGGAAACCATTTTGTTAACCAACTACCGTTTGACACCAAACTATTTGTGTCAGTGTTTAGTACATTTATCCATTTACAAAACTGATCGCCAAAACCAAACTTTTTCGATGGCTCATATAATTCCGTGAGATTGAGTCGAAAGCTTGAGCAAAATCTAAAGCCAAAATTATTCCTGGTAGATTATTTATATCAGTATGCCTTATTATATCCTGAACTGTTGTTATATTTTGAAACATACCTCTACCTTTAATATACCCAGTTTGATCCGCATTAACGACTGTTGCTATTATAACATGTTGCATTCTCGTAGCTAATACTCCCGATCCAAGTTTATCTTTGTCGACTTAACTCCGTCTCGATTCAGATTATTCTTTTCACAGGTTGATCTGTTTGATTGGGGTGTTACGCTGTACTTGAGATTATTTCACTCATATCAGGAATTAACCTCAGCAGCACTGGCTGCACAGAAGACACGGTACATTTGCAGAACGAAAAATAGGATAACACAACAAATCATTTTTGAAACCCCTTAGCTCAGTAAACACTAGGGCAAAGGAGGTTCGCCGATTTTTTTTTACAGGTTTAAGGAGTCAAATCAAGCTTTATTTAAATAGTATCTTACAGGTTCAACAATCAAAAGCATATTTCACTGGTTAAAAGGAATAAAGGCAAATTTAACGAAAATTTAATGCTTTTAGGAAAGACAAAATATATTTTATAGTTTAAAATAAATCATGTCAAATTTAACTGAAATATTATCCAACTGGGAAAAGACAAGATATATTTCAAAGGAAAAAATAATCCGATGGCAGTGAATAAAATGACTCTTTTAAATAGAATTATTATCCTTTTGGGCTTCCAACTGTCCATAAATCACTATCGGTATTTGAATAAAGGCATACTAAATTAACTGTCAATCTGTTGTTGTTATTTTTTACATGTAATACATGATCTTCCCATAAACTCAATCATCTGTCAGAAAAATCAATCTATATATTGTCCTGGGATGCTTGTTGGTTTTATCTGCAGAAAGACTCTGTCACACATAAAAAAACGTTTAGGTTAAAATAACGGAATAGAATGGCGTATAAACCTGCTCTTTCTGTTACTGACAGATCAATAACCTCAAAATTGGATACTAAACGATGATTCAATATTGCCCTTCTTGGTGATACAATTGGATACTAAAAGATAAGTATAGACCCTTCATGGTGATACAATTGAATACTACAGAATGATTACTGCCCTTCGTGATGATACAATTGTATACTACAAGATGACTATAGACCCTTCGTGGTGATACAATTGTATACTACAAGATGATTATAGACCCTTCGTGGTGATACAATTGGATAATACAAGATGATTATTTACCTTCGTGGTGATATAATTGTATACTACAAGATGAGTATAGACCCTTCGTGGTGATACAATTGGATACTAAACGATGATTATTGCCCTTCGTGGTGACACAATTGTATACTAAAAGACGACTGCTGCCCTTCGTGGTGATACAATTGGATACTACAAGATGATTACTGCCTTTTGTGGTGGTACAATTGGATACTACAAGATGATTACTGCCCTTCGTGGTGATACAATTGGATACTACAAGATGATTACTGCCCATCGCAGTGATGCAATTGGATACTACAAGATGGGTATAGACCCTTCGTGGTGATACAATTGGATACTACAAGATGATTACTGCCCTTCGTTGTGATACAATTTGAAACTACAAGATGAGTATGGACCCTTCGTGGTGATACAATTGGATACAACAAGTTGATAATTTACCTTCGTGGTGATACAATTGGATACTACAAGACGATTATAGACCCTTCGTGGTGATACAATTTGATACTACAAGATTATTACTGCCCTTTGTGGTGATACTATTGGATACTACAAGATGATTATGGACCGTTCGTGGTGAAACAATTGGATACTACAAGATTATTATACACCCTTCTTTATCTACAGCTAAAGCGAGTGGAGTTTTCTTTCATTGTTTTACTGTGTGACAGTCTTCTGGATCCTAGCACTGAGAACAAGAATGACGTTTGGACTATACGTTTCCAATGTGATCGAAGTAGCAAGGATGTGTATTCTTAAACGAAGGAAGTCACGTGCCACGCTAAGGTTTTTCTTACAAATGCTTTGAAATTTGATTTTAAAAAAACTTTCATTTGAACGCAATAATGTCACATTGCCTGTAAAGATCTCATATTTAAAATTATAGAAAGACATTTTTTTCACACTGTCAGTTTCAGCTGTCGGCCCAAAATGGCAGGATTTGTCAAGGTTTTTTATTCTAGAATTTGACAATTTCAAGCTGCCAGTATAGGAAACTTTATCCCTTGTGTAACGTACTTAACGACATCTTGATTTATCTCCAAAAGCTGAAAATATTTGTCAACCATTGGAACCGTTTTACGCGTAATCTAAGATGAAAGATGGGACTTTGGAATTGCGCTACAATGTTGCTAAGCGACTGATGCGTTACGTAATTGTAGAAAATAATCGGAAATTAAATTACAGTTTTTCTCATATACCAAGAATAAAATAGTATTAGAATAATCTGTTTACGTTATTTCAGTTATAATATAATGCATTTATATTTTTATTAAAACAGAACGACTAAACCTGTTTTGTTTATTATGCCAAATCAGAAATTGTATTACGTCAGAGTGATGATCCTGAAGAACGGCCAATACTGATTGAATCAACTAGGGTTGTTGTCCATCGATTCGGGTATGACAGAGCGTAACCGTATAGGGATGACTAGGTAGATTGGAGAGTTTTTCACGGATAAGTTTGACTAAATAGGCACTGCTAAAGATGGTTTAAATGAACCGAAATATACAGTAAACATCAATTGTTCTTCGTTCTTTGAAGTTGTCACCCTACACTATTATGTTAATCTAAGCGGTGGAAATTCGAATATTTTGAAAACTCTACTGAGCCAGGCCTATACTGTGATTAAATGCCCGTTTACACGGCAACATAATAAACCGGCTTAAATCTAAACCGGTTTAAATTCTAAGCCAGTTTTGAAAAGGTACCGTTCACACGACCACTGTCCTAACTGGCTTAAAGCCGGCTCAGATCTGTGTCCGTTCAGACGGACAGGTTTAAGCCGGTTTAACTTTACAACGTCATTGTGACGTTGTGCAGTGTTTATTTTTATCCGGCGAATTTAAGCCAGGTCCTTTCACACGGACAGCTTAAACCGGCTTAAATGTTGAAACCGGCTCAAAGCCACATATGAAGTAGGTAAAGTTACACCGGCTTAAAAACACCTAGTGCCTACTTGCAATGACACGGACAACGTCAAACCGGCTTAAAGCCATTTTGGATTTTAAGCCGGTTTACTCTTTCCCGTATTTAGATATTTTCTTAAAGGGGTCCAGGTTCGAAAAATCGTGCCTCAAATCTGCTCTTTAAATTCCAGTCAATCACTTAAAAGGTTATTCAATTATTTGCTATGATTTGCACTGTGTCAAAGATGTTGTCCGTGTTAGCCTCATACGAACAAAAAGCGCTTCATGAACTAGAAAAGGATGAAAGTAGACTGATACTGCCAGCAAATAAAGGAGGATATACAGTGATTTAAGATAAAGTGGCATATGACGATTCTCCAATTGTTATCAGACGGCTCCACGTATGAATTATTAAAACGAAACCCAACAACTGATTATAGAAGGAAAGTAGATTTTCTATCACAGCTTGAAAGAAGTGGTGATCTCGATAAAAAGCAAAAGTTACAATTATATCCATCCGCAGAGAGAACACCAGGATTGTCAATTTTACCCAAGATACACAAAACAAACATTCCGTTAAGGCATATTGTTTGTTCTATAGACTCTTTGAGGTACAATGTTGCTAAATGTCTGGCCCATATACTTAGTCCTTTAGTAGGTTGTTTTGATCATCATATTTCTAGTTCAAAATGTTTTGTTCTGAAACTGTCTGATATCGTTGTTCAACCTGATGAAAGGCTATTGATGTGGTCAGAAATACCTTGGACAATGATATAACTCTTAACCAAACAACTATTTACGGTTGTGCCTCAACATGACTTATTTTTCTGTTAAAGAGAAAATTTACAAGGCAGCGCTATGGAGTCTCCCATATCGCCTTAATCGCGAATTTATACATGGAAAGTTTTGAAAACATTGCCATCGAGTATTTTCCATTGATTCAGATATGTGGACGATAAATGGGTTAAGATTCATGTATGTCAAAACGCTGCCTTTTTCAACCATTTGATTCACATTGAGCCTAACATTAAATACACAACTGAGGGATTGTCCAATAAAAGTATCCCTGTTTTGGACATGTTAGTCAAAATTGAAGCTTCTGGCTCTTTATTAACTACTGCGTATATCAAAAGTACCCATACCTGTCTTTTGAATCCTATCACCCATCATGTGTTAAAAAATGAGGCGTAACTAGAGCTTTATTTGACAGAGCCTCATGTGTAAATTGTAATAAAGACACTGAGGTTAATGAATTTGAATACTTGGAAAATACAGGGGTTTTCCCTCTTGGACATTTCATCAATGTTAAAATATATAAAAAAAGAAAAGCATTTAAATGAACCAATTGAATAGTTCCACAACCTCTGTATAGCAAAGATGTATCAAAAGAGATTTGAAGACTTTTTGGATCTTATGCGGGAAAAACACATTTTAAGCCTCAACAAAAAATCAATCAAAAATAAAATGTTCATTCTAAAGACAAAATTCCCAAAGACCACAAGAATGATCTGATCTACGGGATTAGATGCAAGGAACTGTCATGTGATGTTACCTACATAGGTGAAACAAAGCAATCTCTGGGCAAGAGCCTTTACCAACATAAACGTTCCCAATCAAGAGGACAAGATTCTGTCTGTTTCTTTCACACCTCAAACACTGGCCATATGTTTGCCAATGAGGATGTAATACTAATGGATAGAGAGGCAGGTTATTTTTAATGGGGTGTTAAGGAAGCTATTTGGGTAAAAGTCGAGGACCCTGCGCTTAACCGTACAGGAGGATTGAGATTTAGGCTATATAATAACTGGGGTAACCTCATCAAGCAACAAACCAAACGACTACATAAGAAATAAACCTCGGCAATACCTGTACAACCTGTCTTTAAAATGTTAGAAAAAGGTAGTTTAGTTTACTATTTAAATCTGCCATCAATACATTGTGTTTGGATTGCAAAAAACTCACTATACACGATAGGACTTCCATTGTTTGATTATATATAGTTTTGTATTTTCCTCAAACCATTACCCCGCTGAAGGCATAAGGTTAATGCCGCAACGTCGGTCGTTGTGAATTAAAATTCCAGTTGACCAGATTTATTGTTTGCTGTTCTTCATTGATTCTACCTGGACGATTGACAATCTTCATGTTCGTATTTAAAGACTCATATAGTAAAACAGTTAAAGCCTTTTAATTCGGTCAATACGAAGTCGTTCAGACCCACAATAGCCTTATAGACGTCGGCCCCCGACCACAAACTATTTGCGTTTGCTCTTAATGTATATTTTTAGTCGTCAAAAAGAAATTCAATATTTAAAAAAGAGTTATCTAATGAGGATAACCGTTGATTTAAACTCAGGCAGAACAAATCAAAGGTAAAAATCTCCTAAAGAGATAAAAACATAGCTTTTGTTTTTAAGAATGCAGAGAGCAATCCTTACATATTCTAAAATGTTATTGTGTACACACTTTAACCTTTAACAAAGACGATTACAACAGAATACTTATTGAAGAAAATATGCTCTCTGCAAAACATAGTCATTATAAATTTTTCCGGCTTTTATAAAGATTCGATTTACTGTTACAAATTCACTCTCTTTCTCGAAATTAGTTTTCTGTCTCAGATCACTTTTTGTTATCAGACTAGCGTCCATTGAATGTAAAATATTTCGTTTATATAAAAACCAAGACTGCCTGAAGATGCCGAATTGCTCTTATGGATCTCTTATCAGCGCCAAGGCGTCGAGACCAGAATATCTCGTGTAAAAAACGTATCCATTTACCCCAAATTGTCAATAAATCTCGGACTTTTTCTCACGACTTCGCTGCAGAGATTTATTCACATTCGACTCAATCTAAAATTAAACAAGATACAGAACATCTTGACATCATGGCATATTGAGCCATTGACACAAAATGGATGACTGATAGGCTTGTTCACCGGAAGTACACTGTTTGTCTTGTTACATACACCAAACGGGTTATCGCATCATGTTGTCCTGTACAGAATGTTGCTGTTGGCACTCGCTCGGCTTTTTTTGCTTCTAATTATTTTTAAAGACTTAATTTACAGAAGCAATTTAACGCAATGACAATTTTTATAAACTGTTTCGGCATATTGAAGAAATGCACCATTGCACTTTTTGTCAATTTGTACAAAATGTTTACCGAACTATTATATATTCCAATAATATTGCTGTCGAGTAGCTTTTTATCAGCAGCAATTTATATGTATAACTCAAACAATACCGTCTCCCCCAAAAACAACCATAATAATAATAATAATAATAAAAGGTTCTTTTCTGAACAGTTTAAGAGGCCAGTGGACGGAATACGTGCTAATAAACATAACATTGCCCACGTACATGAGGTGATTATGACATGACTGTGTAAATTTGATCAAAATATCATACAATAATTTTAATCTCACTTTCTGTTCTCTGATATTATGGTCGTAATGACATTTTTTACATCAATACATAGATAAATAACACCGACTATTTGCAAGAAGTTTGTGTGAATGAATTCCAGCCTGATATCTTCATAACATGGACATATTAGGATGAAGTAATATTGTGCTTCAACTGCTTTGAGAGAGCAAAATTTGTAACATCTATGTTCTAAATGGACACAAGTAAATCTCCTAGTGCCAACCATTAGGCCAGCCGTTCCTACACGAACTTTTGACAATATAATTCTGTAGTTTGATTGTAATAAAGTGTGTAGTTATCGTTCACAATCAACACAATTTTTATGATTTTTATAAAAATCTTTTTTTTGAACTGATACCAACTTTTTCCATGTAAATTTGTTTTTAATATCAAGAAGGCGCGGTTGTAATAGTGTTATATTGGTGTTACCCACATGTAGATAAAAATCCAGGCACAACCAAAACCTAATGTGTTCAGTAAGACACGAACATGACCAGCTCATGTGTAGTTTCCTTTTCTATCAGTATAAATACAAACAATTCTATAAATATAAAAATACAAAAAATATAAATAAAAAATAAATATCTATCAATATATTTAATGCCATAACGATCCCATGGCATTTCAATCAATTTGAACCAGAATTGTATAGCTTTAAAAGTATTTTATAAATTTAACATTTTATTATGGTTTTGGTTGAAAATGAATCATTTCTTACGTGTATGGAGTTTAATTACCTATTGATATTTATAAAGGAATAAAGCTTTCTGAAAATGCAACCATTCGCCAAACCATAAAAACTACTACATAGTGTTCTTACACTGATTGAGATCTCTCAAACTATTCTTTCATATTCTGAAAAATTCACATTTAACCTTTAACCGTTAACAAAGATGCGTCCAGCATTTATGTGAGAAAATGAAACCAATGTAAACAAGAGTTTTAGTAAACCCAACATACGCCTTCGTGGGTTACGAAAAAGACCCTTAATAATGGTAGCCATGGTAACCAAGGACATGTCAAACTATAATAAAAAATTTAAATAAACATTTAGTTGACATTTCTAATCATTGCCTGAAAACGGTCTTAGAATCTAGACGGAAACGTTGCTTATCAATATACACAGAAGTTGAAAATCCATCAAAGTCATGTTTTGTTTAGATTGGTAGGAGTCTGACATACACTCGGATTTCCGTTAGGGACTCATTTGTTACTGGGATTGAGATCAATTTGCTATTAATATTAATAAAGGAAATACAAATTCTGAAAATGTCACAATTCGACATAACAGAAAAAACACTCCATAGTGAATTATCACTTCTTCAGATCTCTCAAACCATTCGTAAACGTTGTGCAATTTTATCTCAGTGCCAACTTTTGCCTTTAACAAAGATGCTTCTTGAAATAAGACCATGAGCAAATTTAGGATAGTTATTGAATATAAACCTCTGTGATGTGAATAGTTAGTCATATAGGTTTGTCAGACTTTTAAAGAAATTTGATTTTCTGCCACAAATTCGCAGTCATTCTGAAAATTGAGTTTTCTGCCTCACATCACGTTTTTATAAGTCTAGCGACTATTCGGTGTAACATATTTCCGTAACAAAAACTAACACTGTCTGAAGATGCCAAATAGCTCCTATGAAGATCAATAATCAATCGCAAAAGGAAATCAGAACCAGTTAAGACTAGAATAGCTTGTGTAAAAACGTATGTATTTACTAAAAAAAATGAATTAAACTTTGGACGATTATCGCCATGGCTTCTAAGTCTAACATAAGTTACGTTTACTTCCAAAGACATACCCCTGAACGATTAATAGAGTCAGTTGTTTTGTTTCTTCAGTGGAAAATTATGGGTGCTGTTGGCGCTCTCTCTTAAAGATTGATTCTAATTATGTGTATCGACTTAATTCGCAGAACAAATTAAAAGCAATATGAATTTCTAAAAACTCTCGTAGTTTTGTGGAGTAATGTACTATTGTAATTTTAGTATATTTGTATGAATCGCTTCCTATTAAGATTACCGAACTAAATTATACGTTCGGGACATACTGTCGCAAGATAGTTTTTTACCCGAATCAATTTATATGTATAATTCAAACGTAATTCGATCAATATCGTTTCCACAAAAACAAGCATTTTATTATGTAAGACATTGAATCTTTACTGATTATGAAGGAGTTCAATTTGGAATGAATATTAATAGGAATAGAACTATTAAATGAAACAGTGTTGTTATTTATATTTGAAAGTTCAGAACCTAAAACACGACACAAATTTTACCGAACAAAAACACAATTGCTCCAATCAAAAGCCTGTATTCTAGGGACATCATTTTATTATATATTTAGAGTCTACTTAACACAAGGGAAAGTGACACACGTGAAATACTGTGGTATCACTTGCATAACTAATATGTTACACAATATCCGCTGGCAGAGATCTCCAGTTGATAGAGGTTCTTAATTTGCTGGCGATTCCGTGTTTGATATCGAATATATGTTGTTAACTTCTAACACATTTGTTATAAAACGTATGAATTTTATGTTGGCCTTCCGCTGCTAGTGAAATAAGTAAAAGTTGGCATCCATACAAATCCTGTTTCTTGTTATATTCAAGTTCAAAACCATTTGAAATGAGTTTTATTTACAAACCAAAGACGCTCTTGGTCGTAGGTTCGATTTGCGCTGGAATTTCAGTCTGCCAAATTGAATCTACTGCTGTTAGTTATGGCAAGCCGTTATATCACTTTTCTCTTTATTTCACATATGTAAAAACAGAATGTCACCTAATAAGCGACCTAATGGGCTGGCACTCCGTCAAATGAGTGAAATCACTTGAAGTACTGCTCAAAACCCTATTCAAGCAAAGGAACTAAGTAATAGAATTATGTTAATATTTTATTAAAGCCAGGAACTATGGTCGATTGAATCAGGTCAGTTTGAACCACTTCAGGGCGGTGATAAACCACCACCAAGTTATCGGTGGCTATCAGTCAATCACATAGACACAAAAAGCTCGCCTTCTCCCAGTTCGTCTCCAGAGAAGGATTTTCTGCGGTTTGAAGAGATCAAGCCAAGCTTAAGTAACAAATTATCCAACAGGGTATAATCAGCCGAGTCTAAAGTGACAGGTTGGAAAAGAAGTTGGTCCGTGCCAAGAAATTGGATCAACAGGTGACTTAAGGCACAATCAAGATGAGAATTATCCTTTAGAAGAATGCAACTTACACATTCTTACCGGAATTTATTTTTACCAGTTTTTCTCTTAATAATTTTTAGTATTCCATGGGATCAGTGAAAGTAACCGAATTGTCTTTTGGTGTGTTTAGAGTCAGTCAGGCAGCCATCCATTATCAGTTAATGAGGATATCAGGGATCTCACACACGAAGAAGCTGGGATAATCAGCAAAGTCAGACCGAGACAATTCTTTACTCGTCCAATCTTAACGTCAGTATTACCGGTTACTTAGACCACTCCCTAATTGGTCCTTCAAGCTTTCTCGCGTCTTGAAATTCATTGCCTCTTTAATAGATCGCCTCCTGTGCCCTGGTGCTCTCCGAGCTGAGGGTATCTGGAAACCCATATGTTGTGTGCTGTAAATGTGTTCGTGGAGTTTTCTGTGTTGCCAGCGTCGTTTAGGGTGGTGTCCTCCACTGATTGGGCTGCCACGCTGTTAATTATCTCAAGTACGGCGTAAACCCCAGTCAAACAAGTTTTTATTGAGAAAGATGAAGATCAAATACTTGACGTTCTCGGCGTAAAGGAACTTCAAATCAGCTGATAATAGAACAGGTATCAACAATTGAAGAACGTTATATTTAGAAAGTACTTTCTTGATTCATTGGACGTTATTCGTGATTCGAATAACGAATCCCGTTTTTTTGTCGTTATTCGTGATTCGAATCACGAATAACGAATAACGAATCCGGTGCTAACTTCCGACCGCTCCACATTTATATGTTTCTCAAGTCTAGAACAGACTGTTTAAATGATTCTAAGATCTGTCTTACTTTTTACATGTAAATTAGTTAGCTTTTCTCATTTTATATCTCCTAAGTGTCACAATGACAATCCAGATCATAACAGGATACAATGTCTTCAATATAAATGTCAATTGTGTTTAAGATGTTCTGTGGTCAGATTTTGGAACGGTTATAGAATAGCTAACGTCAGTGTATACATCGGTTATCTATTCCATGCCATATCTCTTCCGTGAAGGGAAGGAACTGTAACTGAATATACGCGTTAGTATAATGCATAGGCATTTACTAGATATAGTATCATATATCAGTGAGATGATAAAACTAGCGTTAGATCGTCTTGACCTTTAATTGTGACAGAAATTGGATTTTGAGGAGGCGAAACTTGTTCTTAGAGATGGTTTAGTGAGGTATGAAATTCGATCAACTTCGGATTTTTGACAGTTTGAACTAACCGTATCTCGGAGCATTGATCAGCTTTTCCGCTAGCTATCTCTATATCTACCTGTAACCAGTAGAGCACTCATGATTTACCTGTCAATTTGGACGTGGTTAAATTAGCATCTTTTCGCATTCTGGTCTCTCTTTTTTCTGGCCTGTGATAAATTTTTAATATCCGTTTCACTGTTTTGTAAAACGCGTATATGGATAGGCCTATCATTTAAACATTGACAAACTCTGAGTTTCTTTTAGAAGATCTACGCATATTTAACCTATTCACTTCCTGTACGTTAGATTTTGTCTGGCTTATGAACCCACATTGAGATATTTCTGCGGTATACATATTACGAAGTCTGCTGTAAAAAAATTGACTTTATCACGAATTTGGAAGAGATTTACGCGAAATAGAATAATGCATATAAGGAACCATATCATTTAAAGTGAGTATGAATACATAAGTAAAATGGTCTTTCTCTGCATTTATAAAAAAAAAATAGATAAAGCGAATCGATTATTTTCACAAATGGAATCCAGGTGTCAGTAAATATCCATTTAAAATACAACCTGAAAAAAAAAAAGACAAACGTGTGAACCACGCCTTTCTGTCTTGGCAAACAGTTATGTTATTTCATAAATTTGCTTCGTTATCTTTAAGCTCAACTTGTATGGGAACGTTTAAAAATTGCGGAAAAACGGATAATTCCATTTTGAGTTTTCAAGTTATAAACAAAAGCGTTATGTCAATGAATAACTATGATGTAACAGTGTTCACTAATTCTACATGTATGTAAAAGTAAAAAAATCAATTTATCATGTACAAAATAAAACAGGGCGGATGCAGTCATTAAAATCATCCAACCAGCTGATGGTTTAGCATCTGCCCCCAAATCTCAACCTGGACATTCTGCTCGTTCCCCTTCTCCTCGCCCTCCGTCCTCCTACTCATCGGTCTCCT
>JAVFBZ010160296.1:0-12353 GCA_032466195.1 Katharina tunicata | reverse complement strand
TCCTTGCTCGGTACTGCTTAGATCCAGGATTGGACAACACTTATCCATTGGTCGAGGGAGGTGTATCCTTGCTTGGTGCTGCTTAGATCCAGGATTGAGTCAACAAGTATCAGTTGGCCGAGGGAGGCGTATCCTTGCTTGGTGCTGCTTAGATCCAGGATTGGAAACACTTATCAATTGGTTGAGGGGGGCGTATCCTTGCTTGGTGCTGCTTAGATCCAGGATTGGGGCAACACGTATCAGTTGGTCGAGGGAGGCGTATCCTTGCTTGGTACTGCTTAGATCCAGGAATAGACAAAACTTCTCAATTGGTCGAGGGAGGCGTATCCTTGCTTGGTGCTGCTTAGATCTAGAATTGGACAACACTTATCAATTGGTCGAGGGAGGCGTATCCTTGCTTGGTACTGCTTTGATCCAGGAATAGACAAAACTTCTCAATTGGTCGAGGGAGGCGTATCCTTGCTTGGTACTGCTTAGATCCAGGTTTGGGCAACACTTATCCATTGGTCGAGGGAGGCGTATCCTTGCTAGGTACTGCTTAGATCCAGGATTGGACAACACTTATCCATTGGTCGAGGGAGGTGTATCCTTGCTTGGTGCCGCTTAGATCCAGGATTGAGTCAACAAGTATCAGTTGGCCGAGGGAGGCGTATCCTTGCTTGGTGCTGCTTAGATCCAGGATTGGAAACACTTATCAATTGGTTGAGGGGGGCGTATCCTTGCTTGGTGCTGCTTAGATCCAGGATTGGGGCAACACGTATCAGTTGGTCGAGGGAGGCGTATCCTTGCTTGGTACTGCTTAGATCCAGGAATAGACAAAACTTCTCAATTGGTCGAGGGAGGCGTATCCTTGCTTGGTGCTGCTTAGATCTAGAATTGGACAACACTTATCAATTGGTCGAGGGAGGCGTATCCTTGCTTGGTACTGCTTTGATCCAGGAATAGACAAAACTTCTCAATTGGTCGAGGGAGGCGTATCCTTGCTTGGTGCTGCTTAGATCCAGGATTGGGGCAACACGTATCAGTTGGTCGAGGGAGGTGTATCCTTGCTTGGTGGAAGACACTTATACCGTTTTCAAGAAGTCTTGAACAACTTGGGCTTTTATCGACGACTTACCGGTTTGTAAAGTCCAAATTGTGTGTACTATGGACACATAATATTTAGCCAGTTTTAGATTTCCGCTGAACTGTTAAGCTTTACTGGATAACATCTAAGTTGTTTTAATGAACTAAGTTACAAACACGGTACTTTCTGTAATTGTCTTTATAAACATTACCAAACATGACTAAGATGGATTTTCAACTTATTGGTATATTGATAAGCGACGTTTTGGACTAGATGCTAAGACCGTTTTCAAGAAATGATTACAAGTCTCGACATTCCAATGACGTTGTGACAGTTTTACTTTAGACTAACGTCATGTCAAGGTAAAGACGTGCTGATTAAGAATAAATTTTATTTAACATTGTTCATTAATTCTTAATGTATGTAAACGTAAAGAATATAATTTATCATATACAAACAAATTATGTTGAACAAAAAAACAGGTCGGATGCCACAAAATGTCTTATGTGTTCTTTGAGATTCAGGCCAGGGTTGTGTGCTGACAAGGGGCATGTTGTTACGGTTTTGCGCCGCAAGAGGTCTTTAAATATTTGTCATCCATGAAGATTTGTCTAGTCAGAAGTCCATGCTTTTTGAACGACTCGCTCAAGGGTGTCTGGTACTTTTGTCCATTCAAATTACCCAGTACAGTCATTTAAAACCACGTGAGACATGTCTGAACAGCATGGTTGAGCCCTTTCCGAATGAGATCGTCTCGGGAAATTCACAGGTGTGAATATCGTATTACGTGTTCGCCAAAATCGCGATGTCCCATCAGTATAATTGAGCAATGAAGACCATTCAGTGGCGATTTCAGACGCTTTTCCAGACGATTCCCTTCGCGAATTCAACTGCCGGCGGAATAGTGTGTTATTGAAGAAGCAGCCATAATGCGTAGAAGGGGCTATATCTACTCGTTGAAATGTAGCTTTTGGTCTGCCAGATTGAACACAAATTTACTGACGGCTCTACACGACAACCCAGGGAATATAGTTAAGATTATTCTCCTTTTTCCTAACCCGAGTCTTCATCGAGCCATGAAGCTGTGGCAATGTCTCCCGATAACACGTCCTAAAGCCAGACACAAGTTTGGTAGTGCACTTTAAACTGAAGTTGGGCCTTCTGTGATCTCACAGCATTGCACGCGCAAATCGGGTAATACCCATGCTCTAATGCCTGCATGTGGTGGCAATCAATATGTTGTGTTCCGTCATTGATTTAAAAATCTAAGTCAAAATGCAACAGAATTTGTCTTACATTTCGTTTATGGGTCAAAAATATATGGTGGCGCTTAACTTATTCCAGGCGAATAAAATGGTTGCATATAAATGTTTGTTACTTTTTCTCGTACTTTCTCAGGTACATTCTTATTTTTGTTGCAGCCAATAGCTGCTTAACTGGTTCAAGGTCGGTTTACGTGTTCCGTGTAACACAAATTTTGCATTTAAAAGATTATTTAAACCAAACATTTATAAAATCCATTATTCCACGTAAGTATCTTTGTCGCATGCCAATTTATCTAATTTTATGCTGTCTAGTTCATATTTCTCGCGTTATGAAAATGATAAAACGTTTCTCGTAAATCAGTGCAATTGACGTAGGGTCAAATAGTTTGATCACGTGACAAAGTACACCGGAAACATGCAAAGTTCACCGGAAACGTTTTGTTCTTTACCAGCCAATTACAGCGCTGTGAACAAGTATTTTTCTACACGTTATACACAAACCTTCATAGCCAATCAAAAGGCGTCTTATAAAGGGATAACTTCTATTTTCGTGCCGAATTTAAGACACTGAGGACTGTAGCATTGTTGTTCTGATGTATTTTGAAAGACGCTCTGTGTTGGTTTTTCATAAGCATACCGGGTGTATTTATATAACGTGTAAAAAATGCTATTCCCAGCCTTGTGATTGGCTGGAAAACAAGACGTTTCTGTTAAACTTTATCAGGTTTCCGTTGTACTTTGATACATGAAAATAGATTTGTTACACGTCAAACAATTTGATCAAACATAAACCTTTTTCCTGACTTGTGGATTATTACCATACCTAATGAACGTGTGGTGATTCTTCCGTGGAATAATGAATTTTAAAGATGTTTGATTGGCTGATTAAGTACCTAGCCAATTGTGGATACTCGCTTAATACTCAATATATTGGCCCAATATATTCCATGAACAGAGTTTCTAGGCCGTACACTCAACACCAGGCATTACCTTAGGCACGGCGTAGAAACCCAATCAACCAAACACTCAACACCAGGCATTACCTTAGGCACGGCGTAGAAACTCAATCAATCAAACACTCAACACCAGGCATTACCTTAGATACGGCCTAGAAACCCAATCAATAAAACACTTAACACCAGACATTACCTTAGGTACGGCCTAGAAACCCAATCAATCAAACACTCAACACCAGACATTACCTAAGGTACGGCCTAGAAACCCAATCAATCAAACACATAACACCAGACATTACCTTAGGTACGGCCTAGAAACCAATCAATCAAACACTCAACACCAGACATAACCTTAGGTACGGCCTAGAAACCAAATCAATGAAACACTTAACACCAGACATTACCTTAGGTACGGCCTAGAAACCCAACCAATCAAACACTCAACACCAGACATTACCTAAGGTACGGCCTAGAAACCCAATCAATAAAACACTTAACACCAGACATTACCTTAGGTACGGCCTAGAAACCCAATCAATCAAACACTCAACACCAGACATTACCTAAGGTACGGCCTAGAAACCCAATCAATCAAACACATAACACCAGACATTACCTTAGGTACGGCCTAGAAACCAATCAATCAAACACTCAACACCAGACATAACCTTATGTACGGCGTAGAAACCCAATCAATCAAACACTCAACACCAGACATAACCTTAGGTACGGCCTAGAAACCCAGTCAATGAAACACTTAACACCAGACATTACCTTAGGTACGGCCTAGAAACCCAATCAATCAAACAATCAACACCAGGCATTACCTTAGGTACGGCCTAGAAACCCAATCAATAAAACACTTAACAACAGACATTACCTTAGGTACGGCCTAGAAACCCAATCAATCAAACACTCAACACCAGACATTACCTTAGGTACGGCCTAGAAACCCAATCAATCAAACACTCAACACCAGACAATGACAAAACGCAGGACATGATCCACTATAGGACGCCACAACAAATGGGCATCCTGAAGCCCCCTAACCCAGAGAGCACCACCAAACAGGAACCACCAAACAGGAACCACCAAACAGGAACCTCCGTCGAACAACCCGTATAACTATAGACGATTAAGCGTTTTTCTTTCTCAATTTTTTCAACAAAAACCGCTTATTAGCTTTTCTTTAGGAACGTCGGGTATAACAGAAATTGTGATCTTGTCTTATACTTGTGCTTGCCGCCAAAGTTGTAGTCCCTTGCTAGTATATGGGGTATATCTGATTTAAAGACATTATGACAGCGTACTGTGTTTTGGTAACTGTTTTCTTGATCTTATTACCACTTCAGTGTATACCTTGACGTATAGACGGCAAGTATACACACATTTTGTTTTTTACATGCGTGGTTCATTGGTCATGTTCATTGCTGTTGTTTTGTGCTGTTATTTCCTGATACTACAGAGACAATTGTGTGACCAGGTCTCAACCAGGCCACATCTGTCAAATTTACCATGGTATTCATTATCAATGAAGTTCACACTCATCATAGATCAAGATACAAAGTATGACAACATCTCGATAAGCGCCTTTAATTCAACTGTAGCTTCCTGATTATACTGCTGAAGATGATGCATTAAAACGTCGAGTAAAGTGAAGCTGTGTTCGGAATTACACCTCTTGTGTATTACGGACAACTCATCGGCAGAACTACAGGCTTCTAGCTACATCGGTTCTACGATTTGTTATACCGTGTGTTATATTAGCCTTTATTCGCAGTAAATCTCGAATAAATTTGAGAGTAGTTTCAATGGACTTTGAACTGTGGCGAATGCAACAGTATTAACCCAGTTTATGCCCCAGTGGATTTAAAGAACACACATTGACGCTGAATGTCTTGCTAGATGTTAAATACTGTGTTGTGATCAGTGTTATCAACAGTTTTCCTATTTTCCGGAGAATATTTCGCCCAATCGTATGGACGTATCTGAAAACGTTGTTCAACGTAATGTCAGGTCTACTAGTTCCATCCGTCGTATGATTGTTTGGTTTATTAGTTGTTTTAGGGCCTGGCGTCTCAGTCAATTCCTCTAAGTTGTGTAATTTGTTTTAAAGTATTGTGATTCTGATTGCGTTATCTGTAAAGTATAGGGCCCACGGCTTTTGTAAAGTTATGTTTTATGAGAATTAAGACTTGAGTTTATGCTCTGCTGAATGCTATGGGCATTTTGAAGGTTTGTACCTCTATTGTTTGGTAGGCTACCTTAGATCATTGATTGGCTTCGTCAAATCTATTAACACAATACTATAGTAATAGGGTCAACTGTAAATACGTTTAATACGAGTAATTGGAAGAACAGCGTCTCTTAGCGTCTTCATGTTATCATTTGAAAAAGATTTTCTGTTTGTCCAATGAACCAAGTCTAACGCCACCCACAGAACAGACAGACTAAAATGTTTATTATAAAGGTATTATACCGCAGAATTTCGGTAAAAAATCGACTGAAACGAATTAAACCGGGTTTTCTATAGTTTTCTATTATGGCCAAAAGTATAATCTTTCAGAAAATATCAACTTCGAGATTGTGCGATATACCGCACTGAAATAATAATTTTAAATTAATATTTTAATACGGTATATTGCACTTTCTCAAGGTTGATATTTTCTGAAAGCTTACACTTTGGGCCATACTAGAAAAATATAGAGAGCCCGGTTTAATTCGTTTCAGTGGATTTTTGGTCGAAATTCTGCGGTAAGAAATCGGCAAGAAAAAAAAAGAGGGACAACTGTTACAGATGCATTCCGCACCTTGATACACGTTTTTATACAAATGTTGCGTACACAGTTGGCGCTATGGGTGATTGATTAGCGAAAATACTGTCAATTGTAATATTACGCTGACTATAGCTACACATTTATTCATATTGCATGTTTTATTGCCCCAAGGCGTTGACTTCTGTCTTTATTTTATAGATATAAGGAAACAGGTTCATGATTTAAAACCCAGAAGACAGAAGGCTATTCTCTAGCCTATTGGAATCCTGTTGGAGACACAGTCCACATTCCATACTGTTCAGGTTAGATTTGTCAGGTAGTGCTTGAGAGTGCTGTCTTATGCTGGATTGTCGACGGTAAGTCTTTTTTAACCCCCACACTGTCATCGTGATTTAGTCTCAAATGGAATATAAGATTTTGTCCATGTAGGCCAAGTCATAACGGGAAAAGACTGTCGCTAACAGTGATAGATACAGTTACGCTTAAGCCGTTTTACAATGCCCAGTACCTTGACATAATGTGCTCTGTTTGAATGATACCTATTTACCAGCAGATCGTACTGATTGATTGGAGTACAACACTTATGGGTAATTTTAAACATCAAAAGAAGTTCACGTCAATATCAAAGAAAGCAAAAACATTATAATAACAATAGCTTTGAATACACCAAAATAAAACACTTCTGGGTAATAACTAGATAATAAATTCAGTCGATTCAATAATAGAGTTAACATTTTATACTTTAAAATTAAGCGACATTTTTATTATCACCAGGTTATCATCATGGACTTTATGTAGTACTTTAAAAATAAACGTTCACATTACTTTGTTTGTCTTCTGTGTCCATAAAGGTTGGTCTAGGCTGATGCTTATGGAATTATTGAGTGGCTTGAGTGGATTGACACTGCAGATCGCTGTTCGAGTGAATAATTTCGAGTTGTTTAATGAAATCCCGTTAGCAGATGGCTGATCGAGGCGCATTGGGACTGGTTGGTGGACATTTGTCCCCCTTGACGTGATATGGTATAAAATGATTTTAACATTTACACACACACTTACTTCAAAAGTCACTGCAAATGGATTACTGTGAAGTCAAAATCAGACAAGAATGAAGCCTTTGAGCCATCAATTAGTTTGCCGATGTAGTCTTATTATATACTATACTGTATTCCCTCCGACTCCAACCTTCAACAGACATTGCTGTTGAATTACACGGGTAATGTCAAAATATTCAGTCAAAGACAGAACGTCCAATCAACCAGAAAGGCTACTGGCCCATTGGTATATAATATCACAATTGAGAATATCAGGTGATTTATATCAATAACCAACGACTAACCACTGGACTGGCACGGAAGATACACACATCTGATGAAAACTGTTACGGAATATCAGATGGGAATAATTCCTTATCTTCGGTTAGGACCTACAAATACAAAACACTATAACACAATGACCATCTGGTGTTATGTTAGGTTTATTGCTTTCTTACTTAGTATTTACACCCATGAGTGTTGTACTTAAATAAATCAGTACGATCTATTGGTAGATACATATTCAGCAAAAACAAACAGAATTTATTAATTAATGAATCATTGTTTTTACTACGTACATATGTGACCCTCAATGATTTATGTAATTAATTACCTATTGAAATATATGCCTTTGTGCTATTCTTGTTTTCCATGGAGCTCGCAAATTACATGCATATGAGTAGTTTTAGCTTGCACGGGTTTCCCAGCTAAACTGTTTGAAAACGCGACCTCTATTGTGTATATATAGTTGAAATTTCAAATTCCCTGCACTATTGCCATTTAATAAGTAACTCTCAATACTTATATTTAATCCACTAACGTTGATTTTCTTGGCATTCTTTAGCCATCTATTAGTTTAAACCTCGACATTGGTCATCAAAAACCCATAAACGTATACAGTCTGTATATGTTAAGTCTTATTTCTGTCAAAAGGAAAAGTTTGACGTGCATCTAGGGATCTTGCTGTCTGCTGACTGATAGATTGATTCGGATAAAACGCCACATTTGGCGGTATTCCAACTACACTGTGGCGTATATATACTTATTTTATAATTCAATTTTAAACTTTCTAGATCTATTACTTTCCATGATATCTCACCCTAGACCGTGCATCAAAAAGAGAACTGGGCCTGCGCCGTGGCTCAGCGGTTAGCGCGTCTGACTACAGATCCTCCTTCGATGTACCGCACGGGTTTGATTCTCCCAGTTGACCTGAGGTATATGAGGGAGTTTATGTTAAGTATATTTTCATCAATCAAATAAAACAAGCCGTTATAATTTAATGCATTATTTTTATGAAGCCAAGTCAAGTTTAAGTTTTAATGAATTCAATAAACAAGGAACTGAACGTTGAACGTTTTTGTGAATAAAATGTTTATGATGTAAAAAAAGTTTTACAGTAGCGCACAATAAGATCAGTAAATTCTATGTAAAAACAGCCAACCAGGGATAGCGTTATAATTCCAGTGTATTCAAGACGACACCATGCTCTCCTTTTGGCAGTGTTAACATTTCCAGGAGATGGGGTGGTATAACAACCGTAAGAACATGAACATTGTTTCTGTGGCATTCGTGACTTAATATGTCAACATTGGACAGTAAAAGTGCATTTGTTGAACAACAGTCGATATCGTATTTCTAGCGAATGTAACCCTGCCAGAGCCGAAGAAAATGAAGCATGGACGTCTTCTGTTCTAGAATCCTAACATTGGGTTAACATGTTTCGTTCTGATGGCGAACTGGGAGGACCGTCGTCATTAATCTTACAACATGGGTAGCTTGTATTTATAATATGTGACTGATTATTGTTTAAACAGCAGGGGGATTATACAAACCGAGGATAAAATGAAATTAGTATAACTAAACAGCTTTAAAACATTCCAAAGGTTAGTACTAAACTAGAGAAAGCTATTTTAGTTTTAAAGAAAAGCTCTTACTGCTATTATGGAGTTATTTTGATATTTCAATCCACATGCACAATCCGCATTTTCACATCTATTGGCTACAAAACAGAGTTGTGGACTCTCCTGCATGACCCAACTGTCCAATCTGGGTGGGGGAAGATTTGACAGGATATCATATATTTCTGACTGGGTAACAAAGGTCTAATCCACTTTGGACTACCGCAGAGACGCGAAAGGTCAACGGAATTAATATAAGATCTGGATTCACCTACGCTAATCAACGGAGGAATATATTTTGAGCTGTTTGGCAAACTCAATAAAGTATAAAAGAAACAATACTACACAGGTTTAATTTTGTGTATTTGTATACAACTATTCCGTTATTAGAATATAGCTCTGGATCCACCAAATATATTAGCGTTTTTCATATGATGTTTTATCCCAAATTAAAAAGTCTTAAAATGCTCAATTCGAACAAGTCATGGCTAAAATAGCTAGCATTAGTTGTTTTCATTTGGTCGATTGATCTGCTTCCTTTTGTTAAAATATTTCATTTTCTCCAAAGATTGAACGTTTCGTCCTTATGTACAAGTAATGTTTTGGAATCCTTTACATTTGTAGTAAAAGCATATCAAATTATTTACTAAGATATATAATATGTGTTTTTCTACAAATGTCCTTCCAGGTTTTAAACCGCACAGGCGAACCTGTGGCGAGCGTACAAGACTGACGAGATGCTCTTGTAATAGGCTGGGTCTGGAATTCGTGCACGTCAATCGCTAAGAAAAACTGAAAAGTTTCTTTCGATTAAACCTGAACAAAATGTAATGGACGAGACACTGGATTAATCTCTTTAAACGAGGAGAAGTACAATTATTGATTATAAGATTGAGTGATCACTTAATACAGGAGGCGAGATGGTGTCTAAATCGTTAAGTTACTCCCACCTGTACTTTCAACAGTTTCCCACCAAATTCACTCAACAATAAAATTTAATAGTTCCAATCATCATCAGGGATAAACATAATAAGTATTAAACCTACACAGAAATTCCCGACCAGTGAAAAATTCACTGGCTCGGGTGAGACTCGAACTCAGGACTTAGGGATACAAGCCCACCGCTCTACCAACTGAGCTACCAAGTACAGATGGGAACAGCTTGCTTAGTCGAGTCTAGTTACATGAGTGTGATTTTATTTTCACAATTCCACACGCAACAATTTGTCCAATCAGCTTGGTAGCTCAGTTGGTAGAGCGGTGGGCTTGTATCCCTAAGTCGTGAGTTCGAGTCTCACCCGAGCCAGTGAATTTTTCACTGGTCGGGAATTTCAGTGTAGGTTTAATACTTATTATGTTTATCCCTGATGATGATTGGAACTATCAATTGAAACACTGTTATCATCTAATGATTCAAAATTGTTGCGTGTAGAATTGTGAAAATAAAATTTAAGTTAGCTGAATTTTAAAAACATTACATTTAGATAAAAGGTGAAACAATATGATGTTTTCTACCGCGTCTTCATGAATGGCATTTTGTAAAGTTTGTTGAGATAATATATCATTCCTGTGTGGGAAATTTTACTACGGTAATGCGGGTTAATTCCCACTAGGAGGACGTTGAATTTACTCGTTGTGTATAACAGATGACTTACGTGCATTAACACTTTTGGCACAGCAGAATGTAAACAGAGTGATGTCGAGTACAAAGCAAAATTTGCTCCCAACAGGCGAGCGTATTTTATTTTGAACTGGTACAGTGTATATAACAATGAGACAAATTACAGTTACATACATTTCTCTGAAGAATGGCAATTTTATTTAAGTAAGTGGAAACAAGTCATTTATGTAAACCAAAAACCTGAAACTCGTTAGCGATTTGCATTGAAACAGGTAATTGTTTGTCAGTCGAAATTCACGTTCGACATAGCTTGACGAGTTCTGCGTGCAATAAATCTCAATTCACCAACATTATTATGAATAAAAACGTTCACATTTCCCTTTTAATGTCTTTAATTATGCATCTGCTGGACTAATATTCTTAGCATTTTTTTTATCTCCGGTTTTTAATTACAGGCCGTTTGCTTTGTTTAACATGAACCTCTGTAAATGTGACTCAAAATCGTTTTAGCTGATCATTAGGATATAACAATTATTAATATATAATCAATATTTTAGTACTATTTTCTATTCGTTTTAAAACGAACCAATGTAGATACCGTTTTTAAGTCAGGTAACCAAAATTATGTTAGCAGCTTCATACCTGTCTCTCTCCTTTCCGTGATTGCAAAGTCCATGGCAAACTTACAGAAGGTCAAATGAAAGCATGTTATGCCGGCATGCTATGTGTAGAACGTCACAGGTTTGTCGAGAACAGATCTGTAGCTACAGTTTATCGTAATGATTTCCAAACCGGTAAAGGCGAAAATAAGAATCAAAGTCACGCAGATTACTCAAATTTTAGTAAAGGCTTCGTCACATGGTCACAAACTTGTCATCCATGAATTGATCATCTACGGTTTAAACGTTTGTAATCGCCAATGGTTGAGTTCTTATTAAAGCAGTAGACAGTCTGTGTTTTGTTGCAATGATTTGTTGTACATAGGGCTTTACTGTTTCATATTCGTTATTCGTTAGCACATCTGTCATTGGGTGCTCTTGGCCTCATGATCATAAACCCAATTAACTAAATTGTGGCTATATTTTATTATTTTATTATTTATGTCATCTGAGTTGTATGAGATAAAGCAGTATAGATCGATTTAATTTGAAACATGGAATTAAGATCATGTTTTTTCAATAACGCATCTAATCACGATATGGAATTGATCACTTTCCCGGGTATGATGCCGATAACGTGAAATAATGTCCAGCGAACCCCTCTTAACGCTGATGGCATGGAATAAGCTCAACAATAACGCCAAGCATTGCCCAGTGACCCCTCTTATTACTGATGGCATGGAATAAGCTCAACGATAACGCCAAGTGAAGCCCAGCAAACTCCTCTTAACAATGATGGCATGGAATAAGCTCACCGATAACGTCAAGCATTGCCCTTTGAACACCTCTTAACATTGATGGCATGGAATAAGCTCACCGATAACGCCAAGTAAAGCCCAGCAACCCCCTCTTAACAATGATGGCATGGAATAAGCTCACCGATAACGTCAAGCATTGCCCATTAAACCCCTCTTAACATTGATGGCATGGAATAAGCTCACCGATAACGTCAAGCATTGCCCAGTGACCCCCTCTTAACACTGATGGCATGGAATACGCTCACTGATAACGTCAAGCATTGCCCAGTGACCCCCTCTTATCACTGATGGCATGGAATAAGCTCACCGATAACGT
>JAVFBZ010160285.1:13029-17846 GCA_032466195.1 Katharina tunicata | reverse complement strand
CTAATACATGCTTCAAAGCCTGCAGCCACATGATTTGTATTTGTTTAAACATGCACACAGCACAAATGCCAAGGTCTAGTTTGAGGCAGGTATTATTAACACATGCCTCAATACCTCGACATTTGTGCCTGCAGCCACAGCATTCGTATTTGCTGCAGGCCACAGGTTATGTCTCGCAGTGCGGACTTGATGTAGAAGGTCGGATGGCTGAGTGGTTTTGGTGGCCGGCATTTATTGCTGGCGACTTGGTGCCTGACTCTGAAGGCTTGTTTCGATTCCCGCAAGGAATCTAGAATCTGTTCAGTATCAGAAAGTGATATCCCAAAACAAGAAAATACAGTATACAAATCAATCTCTCGCACGGGCTGAATCTCGCTTAGCGATTTTTATAATTCTTTTGGTAATTTGCTGCTTACGATTTGTTGGCATTTCAAAATAGGGCGTAACTTTAAGGCAATATGTATATAGTCATTTTGCAAGCCTTTGACCCATTTTTCAAATGTTCAACAAGACCAAATTAATAATGCATTCAAGACGAGAACAACACGAAATCTACTAATAATCTAGTCTGAATAGGACGGACAACCTTTATCTTTTACTACAGGGGCAATGGCTTGGCCAAATGGTGCTATGTAGTTTGGTACTGTTGCTCCTATCCATATCTTACTGCCTCATTTTTACAAGATTTTGTTTAACAGAAAATTTAAGATGCACCTTATCAAGCCCATATTTTAGTAAATTTAACCACGTTTTAAATGAAGTACGTGTAATACAGGAATCTTGTTTTTTCTCTTACGTTCGTTGTATGTTAATTAATTAGCACATACAATAACAACTTTATTTTGGAAATGTTTGTACATTGTAAATAATTGACGGGGAAATTGTTGTCAAGTTTTGATATTTTTTAACGGTGAAGGGAAGAATAACTGAAATATAAACACGAATTTATAAGCAATAAGCACGTTTTTTTTTGCACTGGTTTATGTAATGATATTTGCCTTTCTGTTCTCATGATAGAACAACATTCCAAATGATCTTATTGACGATAGAATATGATTGAATTGTGTCACAAATAGAAATCCCCGATAACTGTACACGCGAGGCATGCACTGACACACGCTTAACTGGGATAACTATTTGTCCTATATCTCACAATTTGTCAACCGGATTTCTAGTTTTGCTTGAGTGACGTGGACCTTTACATAATTAAAACGGAGCGTGATAGTGCTTTCAAGCAAAGAAACCTTTTTTTAAAATTGCTTTTAGGAAAACAAATAGACATGTAGACATCCGTGTTTCTTATGATATATATTTTGACATATTTCAAAGCAATTTGTTTCTGTCACGTTTTCACATTAAATAGTTAAATTGGATGGGTTATTGATATAAAAATGTTAGTTTTGATTAAATAAGCGTCATATTGTTGTCAGTATATATGGTACATTTGGTATATACACACCTTCTGTATAGATGGTTTGTTCATTCTTGATCTTTTGTTAAACTATTGACTTTGCTCTACTTCGTAACACTCATCAGTGGAATTAATGCACGGTCACCTGGCTTGTATGTGATGAATAGTAAATACAGTTTGGTCTTAAAAATTTACCTTTTGTGTATTTATTATGTTTCCGACACACATATATCGAATTTATAAAAAAAAAGGGATTTGCCCCTACCTTATTATATTATAGATATACACTGGTTCTGAAACAGAATGCCCCAGTCACTAGGGTACCACTCCACTCCAAACGCATTTTCCAAAATAAACGGCTGATTTACTATCCAACAAATACAAGCCAAACCACCGGAAATGAATCTGTCCTCATCGAGGTAAAGTTGGTCGATTTGCAGGTGAACTAGTATAAAATGGTGTTTTTTGTGATTATTACACTGGGGAATAAAAATATTTTTCAACTAAAATTAGTTCCGATAAGTTAGTTAGTAAAGTACATAGTTGACAGTGTAAAAGATTCGGAGGGATAGCTTCCATGCTTAGCAGAGGTGCGTTTGTGTTGTCCAAGCATATATCCTAAATAATTGTTGCAGATACGGAAAATCGTCCGGAAATAACCGAAGCTCTCCGGCCAAATGTTACAATTGAAGGCTCATGTTGTCAAATGCTAACCCTAACCTAACCCTGACCCTAACCCTAACACCTAACCCTAAGTCCTTTTTACAAATCGATTAATTTTTAACTTACCCTAACCTTAACACCTAACCATAAGCCCTTTTTACAGATTGATTAATTTTTAACTATGAACATTTTCAGTTGTTGTAAGATCTATAAATAAGTTATTAAATCTCCGACTAAACTATAAGAGTTGTCGTCCGTTGAACTGTAAGCAAACCATTTCATTGGCTGGCCAACCTCATTTCGTAATTTTTCAAAATAAGGAGATTTGCACGGATAACACAAACGATCATATGTTAGTGGCAGCGCATACCATTCTTTTCCAAATCGGCTATCTCCGGTGACATCCGTTGTCTTCGATTATCGGCTTTTGCGTAATACAAGGACATCTCCGTGATAAAAGCGAAGCTACGCGAAGTGTGCATGTCACAAATGCGTTGATTCAGACAGTATAAATAGCGTGTACAAGTGCCTAGATACTTCCCCTTTCCTGAAAAAGAGTAAATCTGCACCAATCCGATCTTCAGAATTTATAGTCAACACAATGCTTTTTCATTCTAAGAATGTATAAAATACTCAAAAACACCTGAGTTTTACGCAGAACGTAACAAACTGACCTACGTAACATCGTATAAGTATTTAGGGTGTATCATAAATGACGATGATTAAAGCGCCAATAAAGATCTGTGTATAATATCAAATATGTTAATTAGAAAACTTTCCATTTGCTCTGTTGATGTTAAACGATTGCCTTTTCAGTCATTTTGTGTTAATATGTATTGTCTTTGGGCCAACTTCACCAAAAGATGTTTACGAAAACCTAATGTTTGTTACAATAACGCGTTCAGGTGGCTTCTCGTTCTGACAAATAGGTATAGTGCCTCAGGTGAAATACAATATGTCATCTTTTTCTGAGCTCCTGTGAAAAAGCGTCTTTAGCTTGAGAAGCAGATTATTTGTGTACAAAAACTCAGTTGTGCAGTGTCTTCCGGTCAACAGTGTAACTGCCTCTCTTCTGGTCAATAGGTGGACCAGCTTGCTGTATATTTAAGATATATTCTATGAACAAAGTGTTTTCCATGCTATATACTTGGAAAACAGCGCTATTATATAACTCGGAGTCTAAAATGAAATAAAGATTATTAAAGATTATTGTTGTTATTAAAGATTATTATTATTATTATTATTTTTAGTAAGATTTTTATTAAAGATTTTTTATTATTATTTATTTTAAATTTTATTATTAAAAATTATTTTTATTAAATATAAACGAATCTGAGTAGATGGGTTGTATGGGGAGTCCGCAACAGTGGTGTTTTGAGTTTATGGACAGTTTTCATGATATTGTTAGAGCCGCGGTAAAGGTGCATTCACATAATGCTATTTGTAGTAACGACCTTAGGGGATTCCCTAAACTACCAGCCTTTTAATTGGTCGAAATGTTGGGAGCGGAACATTGACCAATCAAAAGAATGTACGGAAGTTGAAACCCCCGATGTCGTTACTACAAATGGCACTATAGGAATGCGTCTTAGGCTTATATCTGTATGAGGATATGCTGTGTACGTGCTATCTCCACGCTATTAGTCAGTTTTCATCTAGCATCTATCAAAATCACACAAAAAATAAATTCTTGGTAAATTGAGTTTAAAATAATTATTTGGAAGTATAGTGTCTGATTAAGTATATGCTACGGTGGCCCATAGAGGACATGGATGTTTTTTTTCACGTTTTTTTCATCCGTGTGAAAAATATTTTCAACTTGAGTGATAATGATTTTCCATCCGTGTAAAAAGTATTTTCCACTCGAGTGATAATTATTTTCCACACGGATGATAAATACTTTTCACACAGGTGGTAATTAGTTTCCATCCGTGTGAAAAGTATTTTTAACCTGGACGAAAAAAAATGTCAAAAAACAACAAAACAACAAAAAACATCCATGTCCTCTATGGGCCACCGTAATATGCGCCTGATATTCATTTATTGTATGCATGATATTACGGTATTTGTTATAACGAAACATTGTATCGTTATAATGATTTTTATATGTGCAAATTTTAGTTCTCGAACAACCATTGTCCGTATCAGAATAACGCACTAACAACACAAACAATTGCGTGTCTTTAATTTTTCCCAAACATAAATTTATTTTAACTCGATGCAGGTTAATTGCTTCTTCACTTTAAAGGCTGACAGAGGCTGTTATTTAACACAAGTTTGCTTATTTCTGACAACTACTTTACTCAAATATATTTCATTTTTTCAATTATATAGTAACAAAGGCATTGCCATTGCATTTAGAGGGAGAAACGTGAGAACATTCTCGACCTAGAGACATATTCTCCCGGAAGTAAAACAGCTAACGTATTTTATTTGTAATATCTCCATTGGAATTTGACTTAAAGATCAAGACTGCCAGAATCAAACCGCCTCCGTGCCGGCATGGTCTAGAGCGCACTGAATACTTCTGGAGTGTACGCTTCTGTTCTACAGATCCCACCTCACCTTAAAACACTGGCGAATAGTAGATTCATGACTGTATTGTCCATTGACTTGCAAGTCGTAGTTACCACATGGTTTTGTCCAGTATCTTGCGAGTAATAGTTACTTGATGGTATTGTCCAGTGACTTGCGAGTCGTATTATCCGCATGGTTTTGTCCAGTATCTTGCGAGTAATAGTTT
>JAVFBZ010160285.1:3029-10529 GCA_032466195.1 Katharina tunicata | reverse complement strand
CCTGTTCACTCCACGCCAGACCAAACTTCCATTCAGTCACAAAGTGCTCACAGTTACGTGTGAGGATGTTGTAAGGCACAATCGCTCCGATCATAGCCGAGACACTTCGGATGACTTCGTGAGTTGGACGGGGGGACACGAGTCGCTTTTTGGCCTCTGCAACCTTGTTGTTGACGCGTACCGCACAACCCTTGGAAACTCTTTCTAAGTCGCTGATTCGAACTCTGGCCCAGCGGACGGATATTTCTCGCTCGACTCCAGTCACGTGTAAAACCATCCCGTTCCCTGCGTACAAAACCCAGTGGTGATACTTCCCTCGGTCAATTTCAATTAAATCTCCCGGGTTAGGCTTAATCCCGTAAACAGACACGAACGAACTATCCAACAGGCTTCCATGGTGCTGTTTTGATTCCATTTTTTTAAAACAAATTATCTGCAAAAGAATTTATCAGATTATCAGATAGCATTAAGATTATAAACCACCCTTTAAGCGTATATACTAGCTGGAGTACAAAAGGGTCCGTGTAAGGTCCGTGTAACACTTGCTAGTTCAATTTTATGTCGTCTATCCTTGAAACAAAAAGTAAAAAATGAACGTTCAATTTTCAATTTTCGTTTCTTCCGACTGAAGTCGGAAAATCAAAAAAACAAAAATTGGATGTTCAATTCATGCCTTTAATTTTTTCGGTCTCACTTTCATCAAACAAAAATAAAAAATTGACCTTTCGTTTTCTATTTTTCAATATTTTTTTTAAAATTGTGCAAGTGAAGAATCAAAAATTACGATCTGCAACACTTGACAGTCGGCATTTTCAATTTTGCTTCGAACTACTTTTGTCGATTATTGCCCTTGAGCACATGCGTACTGTGTCGGTGATTTCTCATCGGCACATTCGTAATTGATTGAAGCACTTTGCCTCCTCAGTCAAAATGGAATTGCTGACGAATTACTAGGCCTTTTTGAAAATAATTTTGAGTGCTATAAATTCACTTCATCTTATTCATTTCCTTTATTAATGCGGATACCCCGATTTATCGTTATCGCAAATCAAGAAAACGGTTATACATTTCCAAGAAAAAGCGAACAAAAAGTCTACAAGCAAAATAATGCAATTACACATTATGACTTACTTGGTTCATTTGGTAATAAAATAATATTTACTTTATATTATACAAAATACATAATAACTTATACATTTAAACGTATAGCCAATATGACTCATCACCCAGAGCAATATTTGATAAATAAACTATATATAAGTATATAACGTTTTAACGTTAATTGTAGTCGGGTTTTTCTCCTCTTATATATGCAGCCTTTAAAGTACATTTTTTGAATTATATTGTCGGCCTTTGTAGGTATGAATGTAGGAAGATACTATAGAACAATTTGTTTTCGTTAATTCAGATTTTATAACGCTCTGAAATTATTACACCATTTGAGTTTAAATCTTATAACTGGCATGTATGGCGACTTAAATTTGCGTTACCCTTGCTTGCTCGAAAATCGGAATGAAACATCGTGAAAACTACTCCGCCATCTCCGCAGCCAACGGAACACTTCACTAATGTATTTAGTTAAGGTCGACAGGGCGATTTGCACTTATAATGGAAAAGAAAGTTATAAAAATATATATATATTTTATTTGACGTCCAATGTTGTTCAACTGATACAAGGCAGTATATATATATATCTACGGAGCGTGTTATTGGAAAGCCAGCAAAATCTGAAATGTATTTTTTTTTTTGCAGTGTCACAAAAAAGTGTACACAAATTTATTTTTTTGAGATTAAATATGGAAGAAAAATCTATAATTTTGGGATGTGAAACGAAACACGTCCTGTACGGGCACATTTTTCTTTTTTCAATGTTAAAATACTGATATACAAAAGTCAGGTGACAAATTTGATTCTACGTGACATACAGCAAGACGTTTTTTAAGATCTTCTAGTTTCATAAAACGTTTTGTTTATTTCACCAGGCTCTTTGTACCGGAATTGTTAACATCAATAACATACACAACGCAGCCATCGCGCGTGTCCATCAATTGCGCATGCGCAGAGAAGTAAAAATCGATCGACAAAAGTTGTTCGAAGCAAAATTGAATGTTTTGTTTGATGAAAGTAAGACAGAAAAAAAAGAAAGGCATGAATTGAACGACAAATTTTTGATTTTTGATTTTCCTTAGTAAGTTAGAAGAAACGAAAATTGAAAATTGGACGTTCATTTTTCACTTTTCGTTTCAAGGACACAAAAAATGAAAATTGAACTAGCAAGTCTAACACGGACCGTGTAACACTCGCTAGTTCAATTTTCGTTTTTTGTGTCGTCAATATTTTTCTCAAGAAGTACAAGTTAGAGGCTTTCCAATAATTCCAACATAAAATTTGTATGTCGAATGACGTTTTTTAATAACTAAAAAACTAAAAACTGAATTTTCTGTCAGAATTTTTAATTGGAAATGTGTCAGTCTGCTATCACAGCTCAGACACACTTTGATCTACCGACGTCACTCCCGAGTCAACCGTGTTAGCCACACCCCTAACAAGGTTTAAAATGTTGGATCGTTACAAACAAGGTCGTTCATCGCGGCTGGATCAAAGTCTTTGTGAGCAAATGTGACCAGCCCTCCTTACGTTAAATTCAAATAACTGCTATATTTATCCTGGTCTGTACAAGCTTTGTACCAAATGAACTATTTTTATTTAAGCGTGACTGTTTTAATTTTGAACAAACATCAAATCTTGTAAAAATCAAGGCAAACGGAATTTGTTGAAAAATCCAAATTTTGGGTGCCTATGTGACTTTAGGTATTTATATTAGTGAAGTATTCCGGTGGCTGCGGAGATCGCGGAGTGGTTTTTACGAGTTTTCATTCCAATATTCCAGCAAACAACGCCAACGCAAATTTAAGTCGTCATATATAAAAGCGAAAAGAACAAACAAACAACCAAACAACTAATCAATAAATAAATAAATAAATAAATAAATCTATCAAGTTAGTTCAAGGATTAAATAAAAACAAATCTGGAATAGAGTTTGACTGTCGACTGATCCCTTTAAATTCAGCAAACTATATTTTTTGCAGCCAAACGTTGCTGATGATGGTTAAAATCAAGATAAACTTTTGTTTATTTGATTGGTGTTTAACGTCGTACTCAAAGGAATTTCATTTATATGACGACGAATTCTCCACTTCTTAATCTGCTCTACTCAATACGGCGGAAAACCGGGAGGAAACCTCGTAAAAAACGCCCCCGAGATTGCCGAAGTCACCTCGTGTGACTCCCTCATAAACCTCTTTACCACTGGGAGACTCGAACCCGTGCGGTACATCTGCAGTCAGACGCACTAACCACTGAGCCACGGCGCGGGCCTCAAGATAAATGTATTTATATACTTATAGTTTATTTATCAAATATTGCTCTGGGTGATATGAGATATAGGTTATACGTTTACCTGTATAATTGATTATGTATGTTATATAATATAAATTAATTATTAGTATGATTATCAAATGAACTAAGTAATTCATTATGTGTAATTGCATTATTTTAAAAAAGAAATTTTGTTCGCTTTTTCTTGGAAGTGTATACCCGTTTTCTAGATTTGCGACAAAAATAAATCGTGGTATCCCCATGAATGAATTAGATGAATTGAATTTATAGAAATCTATTTATAGAAAATGTCTGGTAGTTCGTCAGCAATTCCAGTTTGACTGAGGAGGCAAAGTGCTTCAATCAATTACGCATGTGCAGATGAGAAATCATCGACGAAGTACGCATGTGCACAAAGGCAATCATCGACAAAGGTTGTTCGATGCAACATTGACAGTGCTGACTGTCAAGTGTTGCAAGATCGTAAATTTTGATTCCTCACTTTAAATAATAAAAAAAAATTGAAAAATGAAAAACGAAAGGTGAGATAGAAAAAATGAGAGGCATGAGTTGAAACGTCGACTTCAGTTAGAAGAAACGAAAATTGAAAATTGAACGTTCATTTTTTTTTTTTTTTTTGGGTACAGAAGAAACAAGAAACGAAAATTGAACTAGCAAGTGATACTTGGACCTAAAAGCCATATAAGTTTAAATACGAATTCCATACGAATCGTTTGTAAAAAGCTCCAGTAGTTCGGGGAGAAAAAACAATTTGTGTTGCCGCTTCTTTACCGCATATTCCACTCTAAGCAATTGCATTAAGAAAACGCCACAGAAAGCAGGCTATTCTTGCTTATGGGAGAAGTAAACAAAAAAGCTATGTTGTAGTCAAATAACTGACCTTACCAAGTTGTTAAAAAAAACGCTTTACATTTTTTGTAGGGATTTTTGTTTTCTACTTAAAGCCGACTAAGTAGCACTACTGTAAGTAAGGTCTTACAGATGAAAATAACACCAACACAAATTACTCAAAATTTAACCCTTTAAAACAGAAACTGTAAAAATATACAGAATTAAATTGTATATATCATCAACAATATTTAAATATTCATTAACATTAGTCACATGATCGCTAGTCTGTATACAACAAATGTAACACAGAAAATCCACCATACATTTTACTTACAGCAATTCAATTAAAATGGTTTTCAGTCAAAAATGTAAGAGCATTTTGTTAACAACTTGGTATAAGTCTTTTTTTTTTTGCGTTTTCTGTTTCGCCGTAGGCTTTAGAAGTTGGAACTATGTTTAACAGTCCTTGCCAAGAATAATTTTTATGATTTGTGAGTAAGATGTATACCACAACCCCACACGCCAAAGATTTGAAGACAAAAATGCTTACCTGTTGTGTATCAATTGGTTTGCTTCTTCGCAATATATCTTTTCCCAGAACGGAATAAGTATTACCAGCACATTTATTGTTTTCCGATACCTGTGCTTAAAACTGTGTTACCGGTACGTTTTTGACTTCAGTCATATACGACCATTCTCGCTAGCTTGTAATTCCACCGTCCGTTATTTCCAATATTGATGCACTGAGCGGGCAATATGGCACAACACTAGTGCAATGAGCCGAGCAGGTATACGGGGAAATATTAACCACTATGACATCATCATATAAAATACACGATGATTGTTAGTGCCGCTCCACGTTGTTCAAATTCGTCAGACTGCAATAGACAGCTCTTACTAATAATGTTCAAACCCTATACGAGGGCCCCGAAATTCGGTTTTGCTAAAAAGTAAAAAATTCATATACCAAGGTTACGCAAAATTATTTCTCAAATTGTAGATCTTTGTTATTGAAAATATAAAATCAGGCTCGTAAGTCGAGAAAAAGTATGCGTTTAATTGATCTGATCAGGCATGTTCGATATTGGAAAGTTCGACATGTGATACCTACCCTTGGGATCCCCCCGATGAGTCACCCGGATCGATATTACTCAAGGGAGATCACTCTCAGTGTAAGGCAGTCAATCAATCCTTTATAACATAGGATATAATAAAATATTTACAGGACTGTCGTTCTCATTGCCAGCTTGGTGGAATTTAAACGTATGTAAACGTAATTGAGAAAAAGTTGAATAAAAATAACTAAAGTGAAAATTTTCTGGTTTTTTTTTGTTATACTTTTTTTCATAATAAAAAAAAAATTAAATAGCAGAGTTTGATTTAAATAACATTCGCCAGAAAGCAGAAACCGTGGCCATATATCTGATGCAATACATTATTCAATACAATTGATACAAGGCACACAACTCAGGTTTACAGATTTGATAAAGCATTTATTTTCATCGTTTACAGAATGACCTAATAGATGGGCATTACATTTATAAAGCAGGCTAACGATTATTTTAAATTACATAAAAAAAGGAAACATAAAATATCTATAGGTAAAAATGAAGTTTTTAACCGACCTATGTGGTATTGTATTTTATTACATTATGAAACATAACGCAAAAGATGATCAAAACATGATATTTGTCTACAGTTTAAATGATCAGTGTTGTTTAATACAAATGAAGTTTTTAACCGACCTATGTAGTATTGTATTTTATTACATTATAAAACACAACGCAAAAGATGATCAAAACATGAAATTTGTCTACAGTTTAAATGATCAGTGTTGTTAAATGCAAATGAAGTTTTTAACCAGTCTATGTAGTATTGTATTTTATTACATTATAAAACACAACGCAAAAGATGATCAAAACATGAAATTTGTCAGGAGTTTAAATGATCAGTGTTGTTTAATGCAAATGAAGTTTTTAACCGACCTATGTAGTATTGTATTTTATTACATTATTAAACACAACGCAAAAGATGATAAAAACATGATATTTGTCTACAGTTTAATTTGATCAGTGTCGTTTAATACAAATGAAGTTTTTAACCGGCCTATGTGGTATTGTATTTTATTAAATTATAAAGCACCACACTAAAGATGATCAAAACATGACTGTCGCTTAATACAAATGAATTTTAACCGACCTATGTAGTTTTGTATTTTATTATCTTATAAAACACCTCACGAAAGATGATAAAAACATGAAATTTGTTTACAGTTTAAATGATCAGTGTTGTTTAATACAAATGAAGTTTTTAACCGGCCTATGTAGTATTGCATTTTATTATCTTATAAAACACCTCACGAAAGATGATAAAAACATAAAATTTGTCTACAGTTTAAATGATCACTGTCGCTTAATACAAATGAATTTTAACCGGCCTATGTAGTATTGTATTTTATTACATTATAAAACACAACGCAAAAGATGATCAAAACATGATATTTGTCTACAGTTTAATTGATCACTGCCGTTTAATACAAATGAATTTTAACCGGCCTATGTAGTATTGTATTTTATTATCTTATAAAACACCTCACGAAAGATGATCAAAACATGAAATTTGTTTACAGTTTAAATACAAATATAGTTTTTAACCGGCCTATGTGGTATTGTATTTTATTACATTATAAAGCACCACACTAAAGATGATCAAAACAAAACAGTTTCAAAACAAAACAGTTTAATTGATCACTGCCGTTTAATGCAAATGAAGTTTTTAACCGGCCTATGTAGTATTGTATTTTATTATCTTATAAAACACCTCATGAAAGATGATAAAAACATGAAATTTGTCTACAGTTTAATTGATCACTGTCGCTTAATACAAATGAATTTTAACCGGCCTGTGTGGTATTGTATTTTATTATCTTATAAAACACCTCACGAAAGATGTTAAAAACATAAAATTTGTCTACAGTTTAAATGATCACTGTCGCTTAATACAAATGAATTCTAACTGACCTATGTAGTATTGCATTTTATTATCTTATAAAACACCTCACGAAAGATGATCAAAACATGATATTTGTCTACAGTTTAATAGATTTATGTTGTGTCCTGGACTAACCTGGGTGGCTGATAATACATTCCATACACAGAAGCAGCTTCGAATTCAGGTTTAGGATGAGAGCTAGTTTCCGGGTTAAGTCTAGTAAGTCTAGTTTCCGGGTTAAGTCTAGTAAGTCTAGTTTTCGGGTTAAGTCTAGTAAGT
>JAVFBZ010160274.1:1332-15338 GCA_032466195.1 Katharina tunicata | reverse complement strand
TATATTTCTGTTGAACCCATTTGGAAGCTGTGGCAATTCCATGAAAGAGTGTAAAGCAATTTTTTAAAGGAAAATCTGTATCTGTTTTGTTTCCAAAATAATCATTCTGATTTAAATTCTTCATTTAAATAAGTTCATTCTTTTCAAACTGACAGTGACACAAGATTTACTGGCCCAGACAGTAAACTTCCGATGGATGGTGATTGATCATCCATTAAACACAGTCAATGTCTCAACTCAAGAATACTGCAACATGAACATCACAGCAGAGTTTAGAGAAGAAGAACCCTACATGTAGCTCTATATATAATTGTATTTTGTTATACATGTATTATACAAATTGTCTTTGTGCTGACCAGGTTAGCGTAGATATAAAGCAGCAGATGAGTCTTAAAAGAGCGGGTCATATAAAAGCTGAAACCAGCGAACCAGAAATCAACCTTGACTCAAAGATGTCCCAGTGGGTGTTCCCATTATAACATCCCCTCATTTTATGGTCTGGGTAGGACTTATTCAGAAACAAGCTTAACAGAGGCTGCACAAAACACTTCATACAAAAAAGTTTAGATGCATCACTACCTGTATACCCTAACCCATAGATTTGGTCTGATAACAGTTGTTGAATACAATGAAAGAAACACTCTGATTATTTTTGCTGATTACATTGTGTCTGCATTATCATTTATGAGAAAACAAGATAATGTAGTTCTGTAATATAAAGATGTTGTAACATAAATGTTTATTTTGTTCAGTGGAAGTAATTATGATTAGTGCAAGTTTGACTTTGCATGTTACAAGGGCCATCTGAGTCATGTGTGTAGAACACACTGGCATCACAGTCACATGATTTAAATCACTTTAAAGATGCCATGAAACACCCACTTATCCAGTAAAATAAAACATAAAAGCTATTCAGCTATTCAGGTTTTATGAAAGTATTTCTGGCTAGTTACTGTCATTTTAGGTGCTTAAACTCTTTTATTTTATACCATTGTCATTGCGTGGTTTTATCAAACATGTTAAATATTTTTTATCTGTAACAGTATATCAATTAAAAGAATGTTGTTGTTAAGTGAAAATGGTGCAAGTGTTATCATACCTCTAGTCTAGGTGTATTAACATAACAATTCTTTTAATTAGGGTTGTATTAATTAAAACTCTGTTCATTAAATGATTGTATAATTTAACATGAGATAAGTCTAACAAAGTTTTGACTCTTTACATAATAACTGAGGCGTAACAGTTAAAACCCTATTTATTCTATGCGTGGGATCTTTCCTACTTATGTTCTTTTTATGTTCCTTACAAAAGCACATAAATATTCTATTTAGACCTTGTAATTAGTATGATGAATGCAAATTTCCATCTTGATTCAAACCTTCTGGTTTATGACCCAGTTCTAAAAAGTATCACTATTAAAAGTGCATAGAGCTCTTAAGTTTTCTGTATTCAAGTAGGAGATATAAAAAAAAAAAACAACTGAATCCATTTCCATTTTGGGCCTTCATATCTAAAAGCCATAATGACCTTGACGTGAATATTTCAACTTGTCCATTTTCATGCAGTCTTGTGTGAAAAGTTCCATGAAACTCCACCCACAAAGAAAGCCGCTATAGTGATATAAAAATCTGCCTATTCATGCCTACATGTATAGATATTCAAGTCCTCTTTAATTCCCTTGTCAAAAATATTAATTCTTGATTTCTCAGTCATGACATCATTATCAATTTCATTATGTCATACTTTAAATATAAATTTTCATTACCAATATTATCTTATGACAAAAAATATGTATAGTTATTGATGCTAAAATATGTATTTGCATTTGAAATGTAATAATGTATTATCTGGGATATAGTATGGTATATCCCAGGTATTATCAAGTATGATTTTTAGACCTGGTGTCAAAACCTCCTGTGATTTGCTCTCTAACAAAGTATTGTCCATTTTTTTTCTAAATAGTTTTATTTATTAAAATATAGAATGAGATATATTCTTCCAGAAAACGTTAAGATAAACAAAGTTTTATTGTTATAAATAAGCTTTTGGTTTAAGGCAAAAGTCAGACATCATGGGTAACCATAAAATGAGACTTGGTGGTTTCATTTCTGGATATAGTCCAGTTTGAACTAAACAAGAACACCTTACTTGTACATGTAATTAAGATATTTCTGGATATTAAAAGTTGTTTGCAATTAGCATGGGTTGCCTTGTCACTTACCATAATGATAAATTGCAATATACTGTTGTTTTGCTGACTAAAACCTTGATTCAAATCAGGAAGGTAGAAAAAGAACAAGGATATTTTATAAATATAACCAATCCTCTTCAGCCCACATACATAGAAAAACTGATTAGTTTTTTTAAACCCAATCATGATTTAGCATTAATGGCCAAATTTACTGCCTTTGGTCTTTAATTTGAGAAGGGTTTAAAAAAAATAATGTAAGTTAAAGCTATAGCTTCATGATTTACATAATTAGTTTTTATATTTACAATTGATCTGTCTCAGTTAAGACATGTTTTTTCCCCATAATGAAAGTTGTATTTCTGTCTTGACATGCATTTAAATATTATAGCGAAATATTAATACATATACATGTAAGTGCAAATTTTAGATGCCTATAAATGTATGACTGAAAGCTTAGCCAAACAAGACATATCAATGTATGTATATCTTTTTGTTTTATTCATGCAGACATTAATATATGTCTTTAATACATGTAAATACATGCATAATATACATTGGATAAAGCAAAAAATTAAATGAATCTTGATTTTTGGCTAAACACTTATTCTAATAACATAAACTGCTAGTCTTAAAAATGATATTTCTTCATGTTTGATTATAAATCTGTGTAAGCTTTGAACACATAGACTACATGTATATCTACAAAGGTTTTGTCCAAGTTTGTCCAAGTTTAGCTATTATTGTAAAGGTACTATGTAGAATTTTACCAAACATACAGCGGGAAAGAGGAAAAAACACATGCTTTCATTTAGTATCGTTGTTAGCCTTAAATTCTTTACATTTTGTCTGACGTACTGCTCAGAGGCTGAATGCCATTTAAGAAAAGGTAATAAATTATAATTTGTGGAAATCTGTCTTAATTATGTGATATATCATAAAATAATCTGCTAGCGGCATGTTGATGGTAATGTCCAAATTTGATTTCTAAATGGAAAACATTCACATTTAGGCACGTTAAAATTTTGATAACTGCTTGATTAAATCTTGTGTGATGCAGTAGTCCTAACCATTAAAACATAGTGAAGAATGTTTCCTTAAAATGTAAAATATATTTTTATGCTTACTATTAGGCTTATAAGGAAGGTATATTTCCCTCCTCGGTAACATAGATTCATGTTATAAACATTCAAATGTTTTCTTAAGGACCTGTTATGTAGAGTTTCATTAGGCCATATGATATATTCGAGTAAATATTTCAGTTACTGGTACACTAAAATGTTGACTTTAAATTAAAACAAAAAGTTACAACGCTGTTTTAATTAAAATGTGATTACACTATAAAGTATAAAAGTTCTCAATTCTCTGTTGCTTTCATAATTACGTATTATTTTAGGTGCAACGTGTATGTGTTTTGATGCCATTCTCAAGCATGTTTGTGCCTCTCTCTCTGAAAAAAAAAAACATGCCAGATTTCAATGTTGTAGATTAGATTATTTTGGCACAATTTGTACTGACGTTCAAATTGTAATAGCTTTAAATAGCAGTAGAATCTACAAGGAATGTCTAAGTGTTATTGAATGGAGCATCCTGTTCCTGGGTGCTTCTGTTTACTTATGGCACGTCTTTCAGCTTCAGCTGAAACCCCTTGTCAAAGAAAGAAACAGTCAGGAAACTACATGTAATTTGCCCATTAGACAGTTCCTCCTTTATAATATACATACTATCAAACCCTTTTCTTTCGACTCAAAAAGGGGGGGTTAAGTGATTGATGAACTTTACACAGTTGTTTCTTAAACTCTCTTCTATAGGATTGTGGGCAGACATGTCACTTCTATGCTCCGTAAATAGAACGGTTAATTTGTTGGTTAATAGCTTGTGTAAGAGGTCTGTCTACGATTTTTTAGTACTTTTACTTTGTAAATAGACTAAATAACCCCATGATTTGACATGTACACTGAGTTCGGATTGCCACATGCCAAACTGTTTAACTTGTAGAGGTAAAGAAACACCCTTTAGCTTGAGGGGTTTTGGCTTTAAATAAGTACATGTATTTATTATGCCCACGTTCCACCTGACTCTGTGGTCACCTGAAGTCTTTCATCTTTCTCTCAAAACAAACTTACAAACTTGATAATCATCTTGTAGTGCCACGTAGCCAGTAGTGTCATATGTTGGTTTCCACTGGAATGTACGTTTTGTAAATAGCTTTTCCGTTTTTTCATTGTTTGTGCAGAAAACAAAGATTTTTAACACATTTTATTTGTGTAACCTGTACTACTTTATCTGGTTGTAACTTTATCTTGAATCAGTAATAAGTTTGATCACACACATGCAATTAATATTAGATATCAGTGATAATTAAGGATGATTATGCCATGAGATTATGATACTGTCATGTGTATGTGAATACATAAATAAGCCTAATTATAGGCCTATGATTTATTCCATTCTGCCAGGTCATATTCATGTATAGAAAAGAAATTTCCTTCAAAAATCTAACTATATATACATCATCGATCATACATTTAGTTCTTAATATATAATTTGAATAACATGTACATGTATGCATCCACAAAAAACGAAATGTGTTTTCACATTCTGGACGAATTAATGCATTATATTTTATAGGAATCTACCCAATGCATTCAATTTTAACGATAAAGTAGTTTCGTGTTGATTAGATTACACTACTATATAGATCAGATTATCGTTCATAACATTTCATGTGTTAAGAGCAATACAGGAATTGCACCCACAAACTTCAGAGTCAAGCTCAACATCAACACTAGTCATTTCTATAAAACTATCCATTGATTCACTTGGGTAATGGACCTTTTATGTAATGACTAGGCATTTTGAATATAGCTGTGAACTTTATAGGGAGGCTGTGGACGCTTAGCCTGATTAATCGACCTATGAAGAAATTTAAACCCTTCACGTGACTTGCTTCTGTTGTTGCATTGGTCATTTCGACGCAATGTTATTCTAAATAGTTCTATTTTATTTCTTCATTTTCTTTGCGGTTACCTGCTCTTTGTCAATTTTTATTGGCGCGTAATGCATTTGATGTCTTATAGGATACGTTTATCTACATGCGATACAAGTATTGCCTGCAGCGGTAAACATACCGCTAATGGACTAAAAAATGGCCTGTCATTACACTAAAGCCGATAATCGGAGATGATGGAAGGTACCGGAGATAGGCGTTGTTGAACTAGAATGCAATACGCCAGAAGTAACTCTCTTATGATATTTAATAATTTTTGCAATTTATTGGAAGGAGTGTGACAGTGAATTACTCTTAGATAAAAGTTACCCTACGAACTGAATCCTGTTCGTAGGGTAACCTTTATCTAAGAGTAATTCACAGTCCCATAAATTGCAAAAATTATCATAGAAGAGTTACTTCGGACACTACATCAACACCAGTAAATATTGGCCACATAGACCACTCAAGAGTATACTTTCTTGGGACATGAACCCCCAAAACAAATTAATCAAGAATTTAGATTTTTGTTTCTCTCATACTCTTTAGTGACTTAAAATTCTGTATTCTCTCCAGTCTGAAGTCATTCAAATGTGTGTTTGTTTGTACATGTAATTGTCACATTTGAATTAAATGAGTATTTGTGTACAAGACATCACTAAACACAGTGGATAGTATGTGATTATATAATTGTTGTCTCATTTCAGTCTGATCAGGCTGTTGCCAACATGGACACCATCCTGACAGGGATCCTGGCTTCAGACCATGAAGACTCCCTCAAAGAGAAACTAATTAACAACATAGCTGATGCGGCCACCAAACCTCATGCCGAGAACGTGGTGAAATCTGTCCTAAAACTCACCGCAGATTGGGTGATCAACGGGAAAACAGTATCAGTTCAACAGTCTGGTTCTAATGTCTACATCGCATGGGCCAGAAATAATTTATCAGTTTTAGAAGAAGTATGTAACACAGAGTTTATCCTTACTTTAATGGGAACAGAGTGTCGAAACTCACCACAGGCTGTCACACTGATGCACCAGAGTCTACAAATCTTAGAGATTAATGGTCAACCTACAAAACTCATCAAAATCATTGAGGCCAAGGCTATTAGCTTCGTCCGTGAACATAAGGATCTGGAAACAATAAAAGTGTTTATTGAATTTCTGAAAGATTACCGAGCTTGTATACCTAGAGGAGACTTTGCTGGCACTTTTTGTCAAGCTTTGGTGAATGTATTGAGTCACTTTAAGACACCTGAAGATCACACTGTTCTACAGATATACCTTTTGAACGTGAATTTTGTGGCTAACTTCTTGAGTCTTCTTTGGGTGACCACTGATTCAACTTCAGCATTCTTTTCTCTCAAGGCCATTTTTAATATCATTTCTGCTACTGATTTGGGCTATGAGCCGTCTGTGTGCCTGGGGGCTGTTGTTGATAATATCCCCCGTGATCTAGTGAGCATTGCTATGAAAACTCTTGTCTGTGATCCCAACGTCCAAGATCCACAAATGACTGTTGCTTTGAACCATACAATTGATTGGCTAAGCTGGCCAACTGCACGCTATATCGATCAATGGGTGATTGCCTTACTGAAGAGTCTCGCTTCTGCCAAAAGATTCTCCGTTCTCATCAACGTCACAGAGAGCAAAATTGAACAGGTACGAATACACAATAGCAACAAATCTAATTAAAGCAGCCTCTTTTTTCTTTAAGCCTTTTATTGATTACTTTTCAAAGTTATGTTTTACAGAAATTATAGTTTAAATTAATTTGAAAAAAAACTACACAATAGATGCCACTAGATGGATTGTAATCTGCATATAATTTAAAATATCTTATAATATTTTATGCTGTTTTGTTCTCCTTAAAGCAACTCTGCTGAATGATAAAATACTGACACCTTTTTTGTCGAGAACATAAGTTGATTCATTGGGCTTAAATTTATGTACACAACGAGCCAATGCTAATTAGCTTTTGGAAATCTATCTAACAGTATTAATACACTGCTTTGCAAGTTTTCAAATTGCTATATTTCATCCTACAATTCTGCACATTTCCAACAATAAAAAATTCTGTTCAATATTGTTATATTTATAGGTGTTTGAGAAGTTGAAGTATCCAGTTGTTCGAGACAGTTCTCTCAATGTACTCTCACATATGTTACTATCATTCCAACATTCTCCAGATCCTTTCCATAAGGTACGTCTCTAAAGCAACTCTCGCTGTACTGCAGCTATCCTCTACTAAAACGTTTTTTGTTTTACAGGCAAAACTTACTTACTATGTTTTGGGTGGTTGGCAGGAGATTTCTGTGCCCTTATTGAAGTACATGTAAGGCATAAAACTCCAATCAATCAATCAATCAATCAATTAAAGGCCTGTGTTGTAATGTTTTCTGGCATAACTTTAAAATCGGTCCTCTAAAATGGTCATGATGACCTATCACTTTCATTTGTCTTTGCTTGGTTTTTTATATATAAACGTGCTTTAGGAAAAAACAATTAAAAATCTCTTTATTATATTAATACAAACTTCATATCATGGTCAAACTGACAAAATCTGTTGACGCAACACGTTGAACAATATGGGCAACTTATTTATTAATCAGTCCTCCTAAAATGATTTTAGATAACCACGGAAAGACCCTGTTCATTCAGTTCTCCCCAAGAGCACAGGACTAATTATTACTTGCTATGTGTACAGTAAATTAAGACAGAAAATATGCACTATTGAATAAGTTGTAGTCAAATAGAAACAGTTTTGAAAATAATTTCTTAAAAGAAGGGGACTAAACATCACTAAAGCCTTTTTTGTTTAGTTTCTGGTTTATGCAAATGGTTTTACAACTTTTTTTCCACTTAATCCAGATTAAAGCAAACCTATGAAACAAAGCTTCTGACCGTTGCTTGTAAGTGTCTGGGCAAAGGGATAAACTCTTTAATGTTTTAATCAGTCAAATAACTATTTCACTGGAGGGTAGAACTTATTAATGGATTCATTCAATCTGACAAATATAAAACTAAGAGATTTTATTTGTTTTTGCTTGTTGAATGATAGATATTTTCAGTATGCACTAAGTTGTCCAAAAAGCTGATATATGAATTGTTTTTGCAGATTCTTCCCTCTGTGTCCTATGTTATAACCACCTTAAGAGCTGAGAAGTCTAGATCCAGTCTGGTCTGTCTGAACAAACTCTCTGAGCTGCTGTACTGTCTGATCAACCTTCATACTGGGTTCCCAGAGCTTTATGACCCAGTTCTGGACATCTTAAAGGTATTTATCAATTCTAGATATCTTTACCATATTTATCAATTCTTGATTTCTAAAAGGTATTTGTCAGTTCTTGAAATCTTAACAGTGTTTATCAGTTCTAGATATCTTAAATGTATTTGTCAATTTTAGATATTTTAACGGTAGTTGTCAATTCTATATGTCTTAAATGCATTTGTCAGTTTTAATCATACAAATTTACATTCTATTAGTGGCTAAAAGTAGTGAAGTGACTTTCAAGGCAATATTTTCAGCAACTATGTTTTAAGCAAATATACAGATTCCTAGTAATTTACCACATATGTTATTCAAGTAATTTCAAGGCTGATGTTTTATTGATTTATAAACCAGTTCACCATCAAGCATTTTTAAATTATGAGAATTAAGTTTTGTCAAAATGGGTCAGTTAAAAATCTGACATACAAATCTTGTGCTTCTGTTTTTCAGGACTTATCTCGTCCATCCAGTGAAACAATTAAGTATAGATTAGCCCAGAGTAAATGGACAGGTCAGAAGAAAGAGGGCCTGTCATATACCACTCACGTTTTACAGAAATCTGAGACTGGTCGTGTGGGACTAGTAAATCAAGGGAACACCTGTTATATGAACAGTATCCTACAGGTCCTCTATATGTGCGACAGGTATGTTAACACGGTGAAAATCTTATGTCATTCATATGTGTCAAAGAGATTTATTGTTCTACAATTTGGAAAACAAGCAGATTTGTTTTGTACCAATTTGTCATTGTACAAAAATTTTGAAATGTTTTTTGTCAATTTGTATCCTGTTTAATTTGAAGGTGGAAAATTGTAATAATTGCTGATGCAAACAAAATAAAACAAAAAACTGAGTTATAGCTATTTGTTAACAGAATATATAGACTTGGCTTGTCTTTCGATGGAGTGTTAATGTTCATCTAATTTCCACCAACTACCACCAAAATATTGACTACTTTCAAATTGTTTCATTTTTGTTGCAGGGTTATACTTAAAAGTGTTAAACTCTGTTTTATCCTGTTCCAACTACATTGTCATTGTTATTTGTTCTTTCAGCTTTCGTCAGATTGTGTTATGGCACCCAGCTGATGTCACTGATCATGTCGTACTTAAATTACAGCAGGTGTTTGCATACTTGTCTATATCCCAGGTAAAATTCTTCCTGTTATGTTATTCATATTTCTTCTTCAGCATTTTTTTATGTTTAACTGATAATTATGACACTATCATTGCCTTGACATATGCTTCGAAACTGGTACAGGAAGCCTCTCTGAGTACTCCCTGGTACTCTCTGAGCTAACGAACACAGGAAGCCGATTTGTTGTGGTGACCTGTTTTGTTGATGTTTGTAAATGTTTTGTCCTGTTTGCATGTTGCCAGCATCTTTTACGGTGGTTTCCTTCACTGATTGGTCTGGCACGCCGTCATATAAGTGAAATAACCTTGAGTATGGCGTAAAACCCCAATCAAACAAACAAATCAAAATTGGTACATCGTTATTGGTACATTCATTCATGCTGTAATACTTTGCAGTATAGGAACAGTCATTTTTAAACTGAACAAAGTCTTCACATTTCAAGTAGTGTTGTTGGTGCTGTTTACCAGCGTATAAGAATACACCACTGTCACCCATGAGTATGGCATTAAACAACAATAAAAGAGATACATAAAAAATATTTAATCTAAGTTTAATATATTTTTAGGCTTTCTGTCATAAACTATGATCAAACAATTAAAATTGTAAAGCCAAATACCAATCAGCAAAGATATAAAATGACTTCCATTAACATACACTGTACGCCTTTTCAAACACTTGGGTTAAATAACTAAAGTTAGATGAAAACTTGTTTTAATAACAAGTTCATGAAAAAGAAGATTCAGTGTCTGGTTTACATCAAAAGTTTAAGAAAGTGGTACAACAATATAAATTAGTATATACAAGTATTTCTTATAAAATTACAAATATTTATAAACATAAAGTTATCTTTTTAATCTCAACAGGAATTTTTAGGGTACCGTAATAAAAGCAATATAATTTTTTTGTTCTGGCTCAATAAGTGTAAAGATTTAATAAGAGATAAAATATGTACAGTTGATATTAAGTGCAATGTAAAGTACTCTCTTTCAATTGATGGTTAAATTGTGTCAAAAGAATGTGTTTTCAGACATTTATGTTACATATTAATACTATGCATAGGTCAGATGTGATATGACTATCAAAATTAACTGACAAACAGCACATTGTTGGTGATGGTCATAATCATATATAAAAATAAACTTCCAAGATCTTTTTTCAGTTTTTATCAACCCATGTGTAATTTCTTTCTATCATTCTGTTATAAATTATCTACATTGTTTTTAGTTGATAGGAATTACACAATGTGCTATTATAATAGATATTATCAATTATAGATACATGTATGAGATATTGCTAGAAATACAGTTAAATTATCAGTGTAGTCTAATGGAGTGACATTCTTTCATTGTCTGGTAGGGCTGAACAAATCTCACTGATTTGAGTGCAACGAAATTACCATACAGTCTTTATTGAATATGAATTATGAAGGGCACATACCTTTAGATAGCTTATCATGAACCCATATACAACAAGTGAAAATAGCAGTATAGTTTCTTTCAATCAGTGCACCGTAACTTTACAACATCTAGTCGAAAGTGTAAGAACACAGCGGAAACAGCAATACGTGTCAGAGGTACCTAACTAGTGCTATATAATTATAGGCCTCTGTTTTGCAGCCAAATGCTCCACACTGTGTAAAGCTGAGCGCAAGTTAAAATTCTGCCTTTCTCAGTCTTCAAGTTGTTTATAAATCCTGGACCAAATTTATTCCTCACAATACTCTAAAAAGTGCTTAAAAAAGCAAATCATACGTATGACAACAATGCAGTAAACTTGTGGTTTGGGCTAAACGTGACATTGTACCGGAAATAAAAGCTATAAGTAGCCTTCGAAAAAAGTTGTATTCTGATTGGTTAAAAATAAGCAGGGGTTGATGTTGACAATCAAAATGTAAAGCCTCACAGCTCTGCTTCCTTTAGTAGAATGATACAACTTTGAATGCCGATTACTGAACTTAACAAAACTTTAGACAGATTTAGTAATGTTTTTTTCTAATTAGATAAAAACAGACTTTCTATGTATAGTACACGTTATCAAAAGTTGTCTATTCTTTTAAGCACATGCATATTATCCAAAGTACTACATTCAATGAAAATAATTGATGTACTTTATGCTTTATACAAACAGTATTTTTTTAATTTACTCAATTTTTTTTCTTCTCAATATACATATTCTAATTCAGAGACAAATCAATAACAAACTTAGATTTAACTTAAAACCAATGTTATCGAATTGTGTATTTGTTTTCAGAGAGCTGCTTATATTCCAAAAGAGTTCCTGAAGGCTTCTCGTCCACCTTGGTTTGTTCTTGGTTATCAACAAGATTGTTCAGAATTCCTCAAATATCTGTTGAATCAGCTTCATGAGCAGGAGAAGAGAAGATATAAATCTGGTGCTACAGATACTGCTGAAGACAAGGATTCAGGTATCGGACTTTTAGATTCCACGTCTTCTTCTGGATCGTCCTCTAGCGATAAGCAATCCAAATCTGAAAGTTCCAAATCTCAGGAGTCAACAAAAACAAAGGAAAAAAACTCATCCACTTCATCAGCAGCCGTTCAGCCAATGACCATTGTGGAGAAAATCTTTGGCGGTAAAATGATAACTACTTACAAGTGTTTGAAATGTAAGCAAACGTCGTCCCAGACAGAAACATTTACAGATATACCCCTGGCTTTTCCCGACAGAAAACGCTCATCACTTGCAGGAGGAAAGAACCTATTTGGAGGAGGAACAACAAAGTCTAAAGCTTCCTCTCCGAAAGCATCCAATGTTGAAGCCTGGAACACATTGCCCACTGAGCAGCCAAAAGAAGATAAAAACTCCACACATCTTAATACATTGTTCAAGCATTTCTTCAAGAAAGAATATCTGACGGAAGAGAACCAGTATCACTGTGAAAATTGTGGTGGATTACAAGATGGAGAAAGGATGATCAGAATAGCAGAAACACCAGAATATCTCTTCCTTGTCTTACTCAGATTCTCTTTTGATGCTAAAGAACAAGCCCGCTCAAAGATTTTCACAAACGTAAACTATCCAAGGACATTGTTTGTTCCAGTAGACAAATCCAAGTCTGTACCAGAGAATGGTTCTAAAGAGAAGAAAAGTAAGAGTGACAAGGAGAGTGATCCTCAGTTGTTTGGGTTGACTGGAGTGATTGTCCATTCTGGTACCTCTTCAGACTGTGGACATTATTACTGCTATGCTAGACACTCAGTCCCTGTTAGTCCAGAGAAAGCTGACGAGTTGATTCGATCCAACAACGAGGATTTGGATTTCTTACAAGAGAACTGGTTCCTGTTTAATGACAGCAGAGTCTCTCCAGCCAAATTCAGCAATTTTTCTAGTGTAACCAAACGATTTAACAAAGATACAGCCTATGTTCTTGTCTACAAGAAACTTCACATGAAATCTATAAGAAGCAGCAAGAAGAGTTATACAGACCCATTCTCAGCTGACCCCACAGTCCGGAGAGACCTCAGAGAAACCATCAACAAAGACAATGCCACTTACCTTCAGGTAGGTAGTCTCATGTGTAAATATCATAGAAAACACTTTTATTTAATATTATCTGCATTATGTGAAAAAGTGAAGAAATCTAATTTTTAAGTAGATATTCAAAGAAACTGTTTCTGTAAACATTTATATTCTTTTTTCAAATGAAGATGAATGTGGTGACTTTCTGTTTTTGTAATTAAGTGCAAAAAAATTAAGGAAATAAATTCAATAAACTTTTGTATTATTTAATAGTACAGGAATCTTTGTTTCAGAAGATCTATCCAAAAGATTTCAAGTATTATTGCTTAGTTGTTTTGGTCTTAGCTTATATTCATGTACATTGTGTTATCGGAGCAAGTATGTTCTACATTTAATACTATTAATCAATATTTTAGGAACAAGAAACAGAAGCACAGACAGCTTTAGAGAAGGCCACAGAAGAAGTGTCCAATATGTCCTGGTTAGGTTGGCCTAAAGATGATGATGAGGATGATCAAACGCCGCCAGGAAACTGTGGGAAAGGCATGAGTATGGGAATATCAGGCCCTCCTGCTATCTTCTAATGTCCACCTTCAGCAACTGTGTGAAAGCCATAAGAATGAGGTCATCTAGCCTTTCTTCTAAGGTTTAACAGTCCATGTCCACTCCAAGAAGCTGAAAAGAAACGAGTATGGGAATATCAGGCGCTCTACCTATCTTCTAATGCCTGAAGCGTCAATGCCCACCTTCAGCAAACCGTGTGAAAGCCATAAGAATCAGGTCATCTAGCTTTCTTCTAAGGTTTAACAGTCCATGTCCACTCCAAGAAGCTGAAAAGAAACGAGTATGGGAATATCAGGCCCTCTACCTATCTTCTAATGCCTGAAGCGTCAATGCCCACCTTCAGCAAACCGTGTGAAAGCCATAAGAATCAGGTCA
>JAVFBZ010160263.1:0-17849 GCA_032466195.1 Katharina tunicata | reverse complement strand
AATACGAATTGGCATGTTTTCATATTACAAAAATCAATTCGTAACAAATATTTTGAAAACAAGTTGGTATCGTTTCTTTTGGACACTAGTGTATATGGCAAGAAAACAGCCCACTATATGCAATTAAGGTATCAATCCGCTCTGACAGGATATGGAAAGTTGTCCACAAACTAAGAAAAACATTTTTCATAATGGCTGTGTACAGTCTATCTACTCAGGCTCACTCTACTTTTTTCGTTTTATTTCCCTTCACAATACCAAAAAAACAAAAAAATAAATACCAGGCTTACCTTCACAGAATGTTTGAGTCTCATTATTTTACACGCCTTCATGCTGGTCATGGCTGATATGGGAATTCTAAGCCGAACATTGCGGAAATGGTGAGACATTCCAGGTGCTAATGAGCCATGTTCTACAGTGTCCAGAATGTCTCGTTCTCTCTCTTTGGCTCCGTCAAACGCTTTGTACAGAATTTCCTACAAAAAAACTCAAAATACGTATTTTTTCTAGGCAACAACAAGTTATTGTTTTGGCGTATGACTCTGATAACGCTGTGTCTGATCACCAATCATTTCTCAAAATAATGTAACAAAGATTACATATAGAGCTACGAAAGATGACGAATTATGCATGAGCTGATTGTAGATCATAGTATGGTATGGACAGTTGATTACGTAACATTAAAGGTTTAAGATTACTTGAATCTCGATGCTCCAAACACACGTGAGAAAACCAAGGGTCAAGTCAGATCAACCTCAATCTAAATAACTCGCAAAGACTTATTTATTCGTTTGAATGGCTGAAGGGAGCCATCCTCAACGACATTGGCAACATACAAGGACTCCACAGGACAAGGACAGGACTAAGTGGTTTAACACAAACTGAAACGGTGAAATTTACCTTTTGCCATACCATGTGGGTTGTTTCCTCGCATTCCATTTAAGGAGCGTTTTTTGTGCAACCTGACTAACGCACCATATAAAACCCCAACTTAAACGGAACAAATTGAGAGATTTATTCACTTTAAAATGATAAGCAGTGAAGTCTGGCCATAAAACTACCATAAAGGGACGCATACATGTCTCCATTGGTAAATTCCAAAGAGTTCTAACAGTGTGTTGTCAGACACGACCTGAAACCGGAAATGACTAAGGCAAAATGAACCTGTGTTTGGCAGCTAGGTGACAGCGTCAGTACGAGTGTGTCTAAAACGCTGACTTGAGAACATGAACTTCTGGAAGGGACTTTTGGCAACCAAACGAGTACTTGGGCACTATAAATGTTTTAAATTATCCTTGACATGTAAATATTGTAGGTATATCATTAGCTCAACTTCTTCCGTTTTGGGGGATTTAAGATGCGTTAGTCTTGGTGCTCTATCAATTGATTTCGAGATAAGGACTAGGACAGGACTCGGAACAAGACTCCTCAAACAAATCGGCTTCCTGCTGCCCCTTAGCTCAGAGAGCACCAGGGCACAGGAGGCTTCCACCCCATGCAGCCACAGGCACGATTTATTTGTTTCCGTGCTCTTTGGTAGCGTTTTACTCACGTGTTCGATGGCGCACTAACCAAATGGTCTAAGGAAACAGCACACCCACGACATTGATTACAAACAACATACTGAAATAGATAAGACAATCTAAAGGCGTATGCTGTGGCGAATCTAGACACCCCTTGAATTCTACCACGCATGGCACCACCTATAAATGTTACCATCAGGTCCTAGAAGCCCAAGGAACCTTTCTACAACTATCTATAAGAGTACAAAGGAAGATCCCACAAAGAGCCTGATTGTAGACAAAATTTGACACACTCTTGAACAGTTTATTTCTGAAATTTATACTGTTTACTGTGGGAATTATCGCCTGTACTTTTGTCTTTTTAATCATCGACCAAATCCAAACGAAGTGCAACAACCTAAGATAAGCTTGTACAATCTGGCTCACGTGCGTTTGATTAAAGCCAAAGCGATTGCTCCCTTGAATCGGCCCCTCGTATCGTTAGGTGCATACCTGTACAAGACGTATAGACATGGAGTTACAATGACGATTAGAGAGATTGGTAACCTCGGCGCTAGCAGTAATCGAATCTCCGGGCAGATAACCTGATTTGTCGATATGACAAAACCCAGATATTGGCCCCGATCGACAACACAGACAACATATATACTTATGCTTGGTAAATTCCTGCGCGGCCTGAAAACAAATATACAAGAGGATAAATAGTATATCAAAAAGTTCGATTTGTCGGATTTAACAACGGAAGACATACGTACTATTCAACAACAAATTCGAATCTTTAATATTAATTTGCTTGTTATTTACGGTCGTATTCAAGGGTGGTTTAATCAATTAGCAAAGCAGCATTTAGGCTGCGCATGGGGGCATAGGGGAGCATACCAACTGCCCTTACACATGCTTCCGTCCCTTAGAATAATGCCCAACACTCTAACTTTGGTCTCTGTCATGCTCTTCCAAACTTTCAAATAATATCATTACATTTTCTTCTATTTTTGCCTAACTGTTACAGGAAACATACTGGCGAAATTAAACAAAGACTAACTTTAGATTTTATGGATGGCAACTTCTGGTTTATTTCCAGTGCAACATGTCGATCCAGATGCAGAGAGTCAATTGTTGGATATCTTAACTGAATTTACTTTTAAATTAAAAAAAAAAAAACAACAGAAGTTTTCATCCATAAAATCTACAGTTATTCTAACTGTCCCAACTTCTGTTGGGGCATGTAGGAAATGAAACAAATCTTACATCTGTATTATCCAGTTGCAAAAGGTCTGTAACATTTTCAACTGAGATTTCTTCCTTGTGGGTATCATCCTTTAGTTTCTCAGAGCTTGTCACACGAACCTTCAGGCTGTATTTAATGTCCCCGTGCATTAGCGTAAGTGTGGGCGGCGCATTTTCGGGGACTTTGACTTCGAAGTCGTATCGGTGAGTTCCGGCTGGGTGTTCTTCATTTGGACCCTTTTCATGAGGTGCTGCAACAGAAACCAATATTGTGATAGTCAACTGCTTATCATAGTACAGTTATGTTTGTTGTTACAATACCCAAATAACTAAAACTGTAAAGAAAAAAAACAGTATAAATAAATATGAGCTCCCGCGTTGTACCATTATTGTTTTTATGAAAGGCTATTTCCATTGAGGCCGCATGTAGTTGAATGTGAGCCTCCTGTGCCTTGGTGCTCTCTGAGCTATGTGGCACCAGGAAGCCGATTTTTTTGGGGTGTCTTTTTTTTTGACCGGTAAATGTATTGTGGCGCCTACTACGTTGCCGCGTTGATTTGGGTGGTTTCTATGAACGCACCATAAATAGCAACGTATTACGTTGTCCTCAAACACTACGTGTTATAACACGACGCAACGTAAAGAAGGGAAGCAGCTAATCAAAATGCTTTGTGTTGTGTTATAACACGTATTGTTTTGAGGACAACGTAATACGTTGCTATTTATGGCGCGTTTGGTCCTTCATACTTCCATACAATCATACGTGACGCGAAATACGCACAGCATTTACGTGGAAGACAGCACTTGTTACAAGGTAGGAGATGATGGGAAAACCTAGAAACATGTTTATGTTTCTTTTCGATGATCAAAGTATTCAGTTGATTTTAACAGTACAGAGAAACTACACAAATTAAAGGCCTTTATAAAGCAGAAGGTGTGTTTGTGTTATCCGTGCATATCTCCTTATTTGGAAAATAATTTATGCAGATAAGGCAAATCGTTCGGAAATAGCTTTCCGGCCAGATGTTACAATTGAAAGCACATGTTGTCAAATGCTAACCCTAACACCTAACCGTAAGTTCTTTCTACAGATTGATTAATTTTTAATTACACTAACCCTAACGCCTAAGCCTAAGTCCTTTTTATAGACTGATTAATTTTTAACTTTTAAAAATTCAGTTGTTGTTGTAACATCTAACTGCAAGAGTTTCCTTTGCTGCACTGTAAGCAAACTATTCCATTGGCTGCCCAGCCTCATTTCGTCATTTTTCAAAATAAGGAGATATGCACGGATAACACAAATGATCATATGACAACATTCAACCATCGATCCACTGACAACTTACCAATTCCAAATAGAACAGATTTTTCTTCCACGTAGATTTCAGCGGACATATGTTCTCGCTTTTTAGAACCAAAGCCGGTTGTCCAGTGGACCTTGCCACGTCCATAGAATGTGAAGTAGATCCCTGAAAACAAGATAATTCTCGATAATGTATGCCAGGAAAACACCAACCCAAAGCAAGGACAGACAATAAAACCTAACGAAAATTGAACTAGCAAGTGTTATACGTGGACTTGGTCCGTGTAACACTTGCTAGTTAAATTTTCATTTTTTTATGTCTTCAGTCCTTTCAATGAAAAATGAACGTTCAATTTTCAATTTACGCTTCTTGTAACTTAAGTCGGAAAATCAAGAATTGAAACTTGGACGTTCAAATTCATGTCTTTCGTTTTTTCTGTCCTACTTTTATCAAACAAAAATTTAAAATTGACCTTTCGTTTATCATTTTTCAATATTTTTCTTAAAAGTGTGCAAAGAGAAGAACCAAAAGTTACGAACGGACGCTTGGCATATAACAAAAACATGTCCAACTTCTGGGTATATTGATAAGCGACTTTTAGGCCTAGTTGCTAAAACTGTTTTTAAGCAATACTTGATCCAATAACGTCGATCGTTTCAATGGATTGCTTGAAACTTGATCGAAACGTCGCTTAGCAATAAATCCAGAAGATGAAAATCGATCAATATCACTTATTTTGTTTCTTTGTTTGTTTAATCGATTTGGATTCTAGGTCTTAAATAAGGTTATTTCACCAATAAGTAGAGTGTGTGTCACAATCCTGTAATCTATTTACTCGCATAACCTCTCTAAGCTCTTAGTTAGGAGCATACTAAAATGAAATCGTACCTTTATCGAGATTGAGTTAAGACAAATACCAGTGCATTGTATAACCCGGTCCATTGAGTCACTTCGGAGACGGACCTTGGATGTAATGACTATAGGCATTTAAATATAGTTGTGAACGCCATAGCGAGGCTGTTGACCCTTGACCGCATCAGCCGATCTATGAAGCAATTAACGCTCTTACACGCAACTTGATTTTTTTTTTTTGCATTAGTCGTCTCGAAGAATACTGTTATATGCTTAGTTTTATTTTATAAATTTATTTTCTTTAAAGTTATCTGTTTTGTATCGATTTTTAGCGGTGCGGAATGCACGTTTTTTTTTACACGAGATAAAGGTATTGCCGGAAGCTGTAAATATGCTGCAAACGGCCTAAACAGGGTCATTCATTACCATGTACAGAAAAGCTGTTAATCACAGAGGGCGGAAGTTACCGGAGATAGGCGATTGGAACAAGAATGATAATAACTCACACAATAGACGCAAAAGTTCAAACGTTCGTAAAGCTAATATTCGTGCTTTCTGAGAGACATTTATTGTTCAGTGGTATGTCATTAAAGTATCTAATATGATAAGTATGACACGCTGCCCGTCATGAACAGACATTTAGCAAATATTCAAAATTAGTTAAAAAAGAACTGTCTTTCCCTAAGTGTCATCTAAACTAAATACATAATCATCAAGCTATCTAGAAAAAAAAATTCTCATCACCCTCCTTTAAATATCAATAGTGAAAATATCTAACTTGTTCACAAATTCAAGTTTTTCTAACGAAAACTTGACGTGGATATCGCATATTAACTACTTTTCCAAAAAATATCACATAACATTGGCATAATTCGACATTCAGAAATTCTCTAAATTAGCACATCTTTATAATAATCCTCTGTTCCTCCCTAACGTCACCATATCTTACTTACTCTAACGCGTTATGGGAAAATACTTTCCACTTTTCCTTTTCAAAAACGTGTAATTTGTATAATTACCTTTTCCCACAAGAAAGTATCTTTAATAACTTAAAAATACTCAATATATATATAAAATAAATCAACTGCTCCCATCGACTTTTCAATGACTTTTTACCCGACAAACTGACACCAATAATTACTCTACGAGAACCCATGACTTTAAACTGCACAGACCATACCATAAAACAAACTTATCATTATACACTCTGTCAGTCAAATGTACTCGAGAGTGGAAGAATCTTCCATCGGTTTAAAGTCAATCAATTCAATTTCTCTTTTTAAATGTAAATTGAAGGATTGTTTATTTTCCTTGTGAGGTTGATTACTTAACTTCTTTACATTTACTCTATTTAATAGCTAGCCCCAGTCTGTGGAAAAGATTCAAATTGAGGAGAATACAAGCATCGTTATACTGCTTCCATCCAGATATGTGCGCTGGAGAACGAATCGTCTAAATTTTACTTCCAGCTGATTTAAAATTAAGCAGATCAGAAGGTTGTCGAAGGTTCGAATCAATTCCAAGTCAAGGCAGAAAATACACATAAACTTGTCAAGTATTTCCAATTTACCAGGTGTAAACCTACGTGCAGACTGCACGCAGCGATAAGTGTTTCTTATGTGCACAACAAGATGGGTAGTCAATACCTTATACTACAATAAGCTAGTAACTTTCTCCAGATAGAGAAGAATACCAGCACTCGTGTCAATCGGCCAAACCTCGCGTGATTTCTCGTTATTTTGCTGTCATCGCTAAGCTCGGCCGTGATAGGTGTATGGATATGTCTCAAAACGATGCATTTTGTTAGCCGGAAGCCTTTTTACCGCCGTATGCACAATAAACACCTAAGAAAACATGGGTTGAACGAGCGAATTTATTTTGGCTTTATGTGCACAATGTTTAGTTTAGGAGTAAATGGTGTTCGAATGTAAAACAAATGGAAACTGTGGAATCTGTCTTGTTTGCAGTTTTGCCCACAGGCTGTAAAAAAGTTCTGGCCAACATGGCGATAATCGTATCACGTCCGAGGTGATGTGCTCAGTACATTCGATGGCTACCGAGTGGCACTAATGCAATGGCAGCCCATCAGTCTTGTCGTTTTAGTATAAATGTTTCCGCAAAAAATGCGCTAGTGAATGAGTCGTCTTAATTTTACTGCCAAATTATTTAAAATTTAACAGAGAAAAAAAAAAATTGTCATAGGACAGATTCAATTTGAAGTTTGTAAAAGCCAGAAATTAATAGATAAAATCGTGAAGCAGTACCATCTAACCACATGTTTAATTACTACCTAAAAACAGCAAAGAGGGATAACTCTTTCTAGGTGAACTACAAGATGGCCAGTCAATACCGTAGAGTCAAAGACTCGATGGTAGGGAGAATGATTCGATTCTCTGTTTAAGAATGTCAAAACCTTAGAGCCAAAGACGGGAGACCGATTTGATTCAATTTTATAGAATGAGACTAATCCGTATGCAAACACATTGACAATGTTTACTCTATTGATCGATGGCCGACATTCACACTCACCCAGTTATGAAGGCCTACTTTACCCATCCATCTAGGACGCGATATAGGAAAAATGCGTCATTTCACGTCGATTTGTGTACATGCTCAGGCTGAAATAGTGTTTTGATATCAAATCTGCCCGAAACCAAACATTTTAAGTCCAATAAATATATTATTATAACGAAAGACACAAGGTTAACGGAACGGTGACACCCAAATCTGTCGAAAGAGTTGCTTGCATTTACAGTGTAGGCCTATGTCATTTGCCTAAACACAGAGTCTGTACGTGTGTGTAGATCTCAGTGCATATAAATGTATGCGTGTGCTTACCACGTCAATAGCGATGTCCATCATTCAGCTACAAACATGACATGAAGTTGAGGTTCAGCTGAGGCTAAGATAAACGAGGTCATTGTACGGGTTACCGTCAGTTTAGCGTTTACTTGAACAATGTTACTTAAGTACTTATATTATGATTTGACCCACCTTTAACCTTCGTGGGACGTGAAAACTGAACGTCCAGGTATCCACTGATTGTTTGTCCAGCCTTAAAAATACGTCTACCTCTTGAATGATCAGGTCGTTCTCCGTAAAATCCAAACAAAAAACGCGTCATTCTGGTCGTGAAATACACAGTATACAGCTAGCTATACGCTGTAAATTATGCAAACTGTTAAGCCTATTAACGCTCAAATCTTTAGGCCTGTACTAGAATGAAGATATTACTAAATTCGTGGCAACTGAATCTGCACAACTTGTAACATCCCATTATATATGTTGGACCAGAGTAAGAAAGGTGACCTAGATATTTCGCAATATGTAGAACACCGTAGAAATGCTTTATGCCTACATAAGAAAGGCGGGTCTTTCGCAAGGCATTTACCTTGCGAAATTGAATGTGTAAATTAGCGGCCCATACACGCGCAATATGATTGACAATAATATTGTCAATTCACGTTATTGACGATATAATTGATCATTAGTGGGTGATATTGAAGCCAAAAATATGATTACGCAATATTCTGACGGAATCAAATCTTGGTAGATATTTATTGAAGGTTGCACAATAATATGGAGTCGTTGGTGGCACTCCGTCAGAATAATGTACAATATTACGTTGTGAAGCTGATGGCCGGAGAGTGAACATGTCGTCGCAAGAGAAATTGCTTCTGTATGAAAGGAGTTAGTAATGATAAAAGTTCGTTGAATGCCAATTCATCCATTCGGAGGAAATTTGTATAATCTTGTGGCTCGTTTGTACGAAGTTCCTTTAGCAGATGGACGTGGCCAAATTGCCTTCGTTCTATGAACCATTTCTTGGCCCATTTCCTTTTTTTTACGCTTTTTTTTATCAAGTGTTAAGGCAAGGGCAAGTGCCACGCACGGATCCATGTCCGTTAACTTTATCGATTAGAGCCAGACTGATTTGAATATTGCACAATATAATTGTCCCATTGGTGGCCAACATAAATTTCATCAATAATAGTTTATCAATATTATTGTCAATCATATTGCGCGTGTATGGGCCGCTGTACATATTTAGTTCATTATTTGTTTTTTGTGTATTTTATAACAGTAATGTTTTTGTTTTACAAATGTCAAAAATGACAAATTGGTATTCCTCGACGGATGGAACCTCGGGATTTCAACGGAAAGTTAACCAAAGTGTCATGCGTGTTGCCAAGCCTGCAAACATGCTAATATAATTTATAAATGTCAAGTAGTAGTATCAAATAATCTGGGAAACAAGGGCGACTAGCTATTAAAAATATTGTTATAAAATACAGTAAAGGCTATTTAAATTCCAATAATTGTCTAAATTTCGAAAATACATTTTACTGTAAGGTGGTGCCCTTTTTATTCATTAATTCATTCATTTAGTTATTTAGTTGTTGTATGTACCTCCTGATGCCCTGGTGCTCTCTCAGGTAAGAGGCATCGCGAAGCCGATTTGTTGTGGCGTCCTGTTTCTCGTTGTGTAAATGTATTGTGAAGTCTTCTGTATTGCCAGCGTCGTTTTAGGTTGGGCTGGCACGTCGTCATATAAGTGAAATAGCATTAAGATCTGCATAAACCCCAATCAAACAAAAACCTGATGTTTCATGATGTCTTGCTTTCCAAGTGAAACAAGAGAAACTTTACATGATTTTTCCTTTCTGAGATAGACGGTTGCTATTTAATTTAACTGTGCTTTTAACAACTTTGTTTTAAAATAGTCGTTAAAAGTAATACTTGATAAACCATATGCCTTAAAATTGTTAATTGATGCAAAGAGGGTCTGTTATAGAAGATCTCAAATGTCAAGTTCTGTAGCTGTTTTACAAATCTAGGCTTCACTTAGATCAGTTAATCAAGAATAAACGTGGAACCTATTTTGTGGATAAGTAGCAGATCTTAGAAAATGAAACAAAAAAAAAAAGTTTTCTAAGCCTTGCTGACGTAATTTTTTTTAGGGTATATTGTAAGTATAATCCAAAATGAAGTATTGTACGAGTCCACTGTGGGTTAAAAGTCCTTATTGGACGATTCGCCGATGCTACACATTAGATTCTACACTGTATAATTATTTTGTTTTGATACATGCCTGAAAGTTAATCATTAATTATTCTATGTTACTCAAAGTTAAATTAACATAAGCTCTCATAATTAGGGTTTTACAACAAATTCTGATTGACTTGATTTTAACCAACTTTGAAGTGCATAAACTAAAACAATTACTTTGAAATGAAAATTATTAAGTTGGTTCAAAGCTAGTAATACCCAGGAGAAATCGTGCAATAATTCGAATTCATCGTAAGGAAGGCCGGCTATTTTTCCTTGTATGTCTCAAGTAAAGCTTTTGTTCTCGCCGGGATCATAACCTTATATGGGATTTAAGATTTTGAATAGTGGATGGGGGCGGGGCTAATTAACGTTTGACTTGGTATAGCGTCGGTACACCTTAGGTCGGCTCAGTTATGACAGCTGATTGACACATCCACATAATAATATTCTGACACAAAATTCAGTTTTCAGTTTTTTAGTTATTATAAAACTCACCTTTAACCTACAAATTTGATGTTGGAATGATTGGAAAGGCTCTAACTTGTACTTCTTGAGAAAAATATATATTTTTCATTAGATTTTGAGATGCAAAATTCAGAACTTTTGAGTGCGTATGTTACTTTAATGTTTTTAGAGAAGCGAACTGAAGCCATGGATTTTTCACCTTTTAAAAACTTTCTTAAAACATATCTACACCTAAGAGCGTAGGTCTTCCTACTCACTGAAACAAACGACAGAATTACCGCCCTTTGATAGAATCCAATTCGGCCCCGTAGCATCCAATAACACACTAACATCAATCCTATAACACTTTTACCTGGTCCAATATGACCAAGGATAATGTACGTCACGTGGTACATACGGAGGGTTTTCATTGGATCACACATATACATCTTTTATAATATTGAGTAAACAACGATAAACGGCTTATACACATTTTGACATTCAACGGTCATATAATAATATGCAGAGAGCATGTAACTTGAATAAAATATTCTGCCAAACTGAATAAGATGTTTGTCGTTTTTTATTCAATATTACTTCTTAACAATGCGTTGGCCCTTTTTTATTCTGGAAAACCTCTTTGAACTATTGCTTATTCCAATATATAACCTCAAATTTCATTGGATTAAGTGACTAAAGTGTATTAGAACGTTATTGGTTTGTAATAGCCACACGTTTTACAAGATAATAACTCTGGTGTTTGGGAGACTCATGTGCCCTGGTGCTCTCTGAGCTAAGGGGAACATCAGGGAACACATTTGTTGTCGTGTCCTGTTTTTCGTTCTGTAAATGTGCTGGTGGGGCCTTCTGTGTTGTCAGCGTCGTTTAGGGGGCATGTTTTCTTCCAATGATTGGGCTGGCACGCCGTCATAGAAGTGATATAACCTTCAGTACGGCGTAAAACCCCAATCAAACAAATCAATATCTAGTAAATAAGCCGCATTTTGAAAGGATTCTTGTTATTATTGGATTTTTTCGATTAATTAGATTTTCACACACAGTTTACTGAATGTTTGATTTTGTTTGTCTTGAGTTTAGAATATTTCTTCAGGATCTCAATTTCTTTGTCTAAAAGACGGTCGCCTTTGTCTCAGAAAACCAAAACTGACAATAAATCACAATCTATTCTTATTCACCAACAACTCGGCCAGTAAGTAGGTTATGTGTATATCTATAGCATCCATAAACCAATTTTTATTACAAAACTGCTTTCTTAGCCATTTTCTATCTCCATTTTTGTCCATTGTGTGTGTCACGAGAATTATTAACGCTCAAATACCGTCAATTTAATAATTACATATTTTATTTACTGTCCAACACTTTCGCGGGGGAATTGATAACAGAGTAATTTCACCAACATATCGTAGGCATATCGAAACCCCTCAGTTTTGACGTAGTTCACACATGAACCGCATATATGACAGAGGCACTTCGCAGAAGATATACACTGGGGGTTCTAAGAGGAACTTCGGTATACTTTGGTCCACATTATACGATCTATATTCGGGGGGAGACAGGGTAGGGTGGGGGGAGGGGGGGGGGTATCTCTTTCCCTAGTTTGAAGATCTTCTTTCTATCGTCCCGGGGGATAGGGGGGGGGGTCGGGTGTTGCTTTCCATAGTTTCCCTCCTCTCGGCATGTTTTTCGTTTGAAGATCTTCTTCCTTCGACCGTCTACAGTCAGAGGCTGCTTTGCTCTTTTAACAGGCCTACTAAAGAAACCGTTGTCTTTAGAATGTCCATATAATATTCTTCAAAGACGTCCATCATATTCGTTCCTCCAGCCAACTTCAGCCAAAATAAACAAGGTTTTGGTCACTGTCGGTAACTTTTACTTTTGGAGAACTTGTTTTGCGAAGAACGGACAGACGGTATAGCTGCTGTCATCTCTTATCAAATTCACTGATTCACTTACTCGGACCACCTTTTCTTCAGGTAGATTCCTCCACCAATGGCAACGACGACGATGACAACAATAGCCACAGATCCAACAGAGCCCACCAATGCGTCATTCTGAATTTGAGCTGCCTTCTCAGCTGCAATAACAAAGAAACCCCGCAGGTTTAAAACGTAATTTTGAGTCTTTGAAGAGAAACACAATTTGAATGGACTAAAACAAGAAGAAAGAGTGGCAATATTTGAGCGACATTTTTCTTTCCTAATGATGTCCTTAGAATAAACGAAAATAATTCGTTTAGGCACAAGTAATTTCCATCAGACAGTTAGCCTAAAATTTTTGTTTTTGTAATTGTTCTTTCCATTTATTTTTTTGAAAATTATTATTAGCGTTTACATCCATATTGAATTTTACCGTTACTTTAAAGTAAACTGCCCCTATATAGAGGAAATCAGACAAGATAGGCCTACCTTGTAAAAAAGACAGCGATGGGCTTCCAGCCTATGTCCAGTATTATGAACGGGACGGCAGTTAACCTAGAGTTAGCCCGTCCCGATTTTATTTCGATCATTTTCCTATAAGGCCGATTGATTGTATTGGGATTTTACGTCGCACTTATCCTAGAAGAATATCGTTGAAGTGTAAATCACAAACCTTCCGCCTTTCTCTTATTGGCCTCCGCCGCTCCTGTCGCCAGTGGATCCTGGACGTCTACTGCCACCACTCCATCGCCCGCCACTGGTAAAGCCACTGATAACCCAACTTTCAGGATCTCTTCAGTCTTACCAACCACCGATGCTTGACGCTTTTTCCTCGAGTTGAAGCTACAGTACTGAACAAGGTGAGAAAGGTATTAAGAAACGCTGTTTACTTGCTTGTTTTTGCATTCAGATCTTTTGTTTTTTTTGTTTTGTAGGATATTTCTTTAAAGTTATTGAATTGAATTGACTGTTTATTCACCGTATTAGTGATACTTTGTTTGACACCTCGTATACGCCGTACTTATGGTATAACATCTGGCTACCGCTCGTTGCGTATAGTTTTTAACAGATGGTAGAACATATACAATTTTAACAGATGAAAAAACAAATTTTGACACATATAATTAACGTAACTTCATCAGTGTATATGCATGGGTATATTGCGGTAATGTGAGGTGCTATACATGCATAACTTTTATTCTACAAAACCCAACAAGAAACAAAACCAAAACTGAATTGCTTTATGTCCCGTCTCTACAATCAAATGTTTTCAAGAAAACTGTACAACAATCTAAAAGCGAATGTCAACCAGTGTGTGCGTAGGAGTGGCTTCATTTATAAAGTAGGATGTCACGTCTTCCTGTTCACGAAATAAGTGTGGCGTAAATCCCCAATCAAAGAAACAAATTCCTAATAGGGACTTCGAAAACTATTTCTGGAGATTAACGAAAACTTACGTTGGTACATTCCGGCTCGTTACGTTCATAGCAGAACCCAACGGTACACTGGAAAAACATGGCTGGGTTGTCCGTCAGCACGAAGACTTTAAAATCTTGCGTCGTTATAATCCCTGTGGTCGTTGGTTGAAATCCACTGATAAATTCGTTACTATTACAACTACAAGAAAAACAAAAGGCAAAACAAATGTTTAGCATTGTTCCAATTCCCGATACTGAACGGATGACGATTCATTGGCTAAATCTACAACAATAAGCATAAATTGACATACCTTGCGTACCAAATGATTGCCCAAACTATATCGATTGTCTCAGAGAAATAGCATATATATGCCTATAAAATCTCTGAGATGATAAATGTGGCAATACTCTTATTAGAAACAGCAAACTTGTAGAAGAGATTACATGTATACACTTTACTCTAATTAACTGTAAAAAACAATGTGTTTCAATTTAAACAGATTTTGTCCCCACTTTAAAAACGCTTTTCTGTCTCAATAGAAACACTTGAATGCATTAAGAGAAACACTTTTTGTAAACTAAACACTTCGTGAACAAATTTAAAGTTTTTGTAAAATCAGTATAGCGCTACATTCAAAACACTAGAGCGTTTCATTTAAAAATATTAACGTTAAACACTTTAGTGTTTAGTAAAGTGATAGTATGATCAAATGTGTTTATGAAGTGTTTGGTTTAAAGCACTTCAGTGTTTAGTACACAAAAAGTGTTTTTATTGAGACAGAAAAGCGTTTTATTAGAAAAAGTGTTTTTAAATGGGAACAAAAGTGGGGACAAAATATATATTTATAATATAACATATTTTTGACAGTGTTGGGTTGGACCTATTATACAGGTCTGCATGTGCATAACCAACACAATGTTAGTATGGCGGCGATTCATCTTTATTCGATGCCATGTGGTCAAACAAATAGCGGAAATCTGACCTGATCGATCGACCTCTTTCACGTGACTTGATTATCTTGTTGCATTGGTCGTTAGACCTAATGCTTTGCTTGCAAGTATTGCCCGCAGCGGCAAATATGGCGAAAATAACATTACAATGGCCATTTGTAACACAAACGCTGGTAAAGGAGATCTGGCGTGTCAGGTTGTGCTTCTTGGTGTCACAAATTACCTCCCCTGATAAAGAGACTAAATTACCTCACCTGATTAAGAGACTTACCCGCTAGGTGCTACAAATTCTATCTTAAAGACACCACCACAAACTTCATTGTCGCAAATATAACAACTATGAGCGTACAGGGACACAGCGACTGAGGAAATAATTAAAAAAGAAAACGTTAGCAGAAAGATAAGATTATGTACTTTCGGTCAGAAAAAAATATATACCCCCCTATGTGTGTACATTGTTGGTTAAGAACTGAGAATATATTTTAGCAAATAAAATGGTGGCAAAAGTAGTGGGCTATGAATAAGCCAAGTCAAACTCTCGAATTCCAGAATATGATGTCCTGTCCTTCGTTTGTGATATTTTGTCGGTGAATGCGGGTATGTATTTATAAATCTGGTGCTGTGTGAGTATTTTTCTGTATAGGAAGTAAACATCAATCAAAGTTATGGATTGAATTTATATATGAGGCATATTATTTAATATCCACTTAGATTTAGGCCCAGGTTGAAATACGTTGCAGACTTTTGAAAATGATAAATCATTCTAAACTGTTTTTATTGATGTTTTATATGGTGAACAAACTCTATAAAATATGGAACCAGTGCTTTCTTTGATTTCAGCTTCAAAATTCTGTTCAAAGAACGTTTATTTTATGTATGACTGTATATTATGTAGGATTCCTAAGTCTCATTCAATGTACCCGAAATAGTTTTTATTGCCCCTGTGGACCTTAGGTATATAATGGAAATTTCCGGTGGCTCAAGGGTTCGCGGGGTGGTTATACACCAGCAACGCAGTTATTTTACGAAGTTAATTCCATGGTTCTTCATGGTACACCGGCAACGCAAAATCAACATATAAGTGAAATACCATTGAATACGACGATAAACACCAATCAAATAAATAAATAAAAAAATAAATAAAATAAAGTACGGTATATTGTGTATATGGGATGTTTATACCCGTTAGTACTTACATGTTGGTTGTTTTAAGGAAATTTCTAACTTGATCGTGTCTCCTAGCAGAACAGCAGAAGTACTCTGCCCACCACTGACAACGCGGAATGTGGCCTGTTCTTGAGCTGTCGGTGCGCTCTGGTCTATGTTACTGAAACACGGAGAAGGTGTGTTATATTGTTATAAGCATTTAATGAATATGGCACTGTATTTATAAGTGACGCTACTAGTATAACAAAATAACGATTTCGTCGAATAACATCATGAGAGACTACTGTGAAGTATAGTGTTCTCAGTTCTTCAGTGTTTACATTTTTTACACTGGACCTTCTCTCGAATATTTCTTTGTTCGTATGCTATGTACGTTATTCTTCAAGCAATTTCACTCCATTAACGGCGTTTATAAACAGAAAATGTAACTGTATAGATTGAATTTAATTGCCGGGGTATATAAAAAGCTCAAAAATTTCCAATATATTCTTGAACATATGCTGAGAAAATGTAGGCCTGATTAAGTCCAAATGAAGTCTTAAGTGCCCTTTTATAGCGGTTCCCTTTCGTCTCTTCTATTGCCTAACTGAAGAGACAATGAGAACTGGTAAAGTTCCCCGGACCCCACTAAAACAAATTGTGTAATGCCCTTCCTTGATGTCTTGATCAAGTCTTGTAAACCCATTGCTTATTTTGCACAGTGAATAATCCAGTCCTGACATCTAAAGTGTTTAAAAATAAAACGCTTTCAGGGACTGTCATGCGCTAGATTAATATAAAATAAGAGAAACTCCGAACAAGTCATACTGGTATATAGACAATAAATTTCGGCTTTATGATGACCTCATCAGTTAAACATAAGGTACGTTTAACTGATGACGAGACAATAAAGCTGAAAGTGCTCAATGGATAAATGCGGAAAAAAACATAAGGTATGTTTATCTGACGACGGCATAATAAAGCAGAATTGTTTTATATATACCAACATGACTTCCTTGTTCGGATTTTCTCTTATTCTATGTTACTCAAAACTGATCTGTGGAATTTATTGGCTTGTACTTTTGGCCTACAGTTTACCTTGGGTGACGAAATATATATTGTGCGGGCTAAACAAAAGGAGCGTACCGTTATTTTATTTTCGACATTAATCGATTGATTGATTGGTTGATGTTTAACGCCGTACGATAAAAATGCAAATTTTTACCAAGCCAGGAATGTTAACTTGCACAGATTATTCAACAACTTTGAAGTGACAGCGAATACCTTGTGTCTTCTGTTGCAATGCAGTCTCGCGCAGGGATTGATATTGAATCCATATACTCGAAGACAACGCCAGGTATAAGTGAAATGACCTTGAGCACAGTGTAAAACCCTAGCCAGACAAACAATTAGGCAAACCGAGTACATACCCTTGTACGGAAATCCTGCCACTGGATAGAGTTATGTCGGAGATCTGACTGAAGTTGCAGACGACTTGATAGAGGACATCATCCGGAAAGTCAACCAGGTGGAATAAAGGAGGTTGGTACCGAGACTTGACCATGACGTCCACGCCAATCACATCAGTACCCTGTCCAAAAAAAGATATTCCCGTAAATTTTTATGTCTGCTAAGTATCAGCATTTATAGACTACCATTGGTGTTATAATTTACCGTTGTACCTTCACATCCAGGGCAAAATCACATCTACTGTAGTTCTCTCGCTACCATTTTTATTCCAGGTGGCCTCAACATTGATACCATTGCACTTTCGGTACCAATATTTATGTCATTGCGCCGCTGCATGTCCTCCACCATGTTGATTTTCTACCGTCATATATATATGCTCATGTATCCGTCCAGGTCATCATATATAACGTAATATTTTGACAAATAGGGATTATTTGACAAATAATTGTTGTTTGTTTGTTTGTTTGTTTGTTTGATTGGTGTTTAACGTCGTACTCAAAGGTATTTCATTTATATGACGACGGA
>JAVFBZ010160262.1:0-38514 GCA_032466195.1 Katharina tunicata | reverse complement strand
ATAGGCTTCCCACAATTCACTAGATACATAACATATCCAAATTTGGTGGCCCTACATGATTTCGTTTCGGAGATATCACGGTAACGTACGGACGTACATGATGACGACAATACCCCTAGGCCAAAATTGGCCGAGGGGTAAAAAAACATGTGTCAAAAATGTTGTTCTGGGATGGTTTGTATTTTTGTTTGATTAAAGTTGTAATTTAAGTTATTTCTCTCGTATCCAGTGTGCCAGCCAAATGGGTTGAGGAAACCACCCTCAACTACTAGTACACTGGCAACAATCAGGACAAGGACAGGACACATAACATAACACCAACAAATTGGCTTCCTGATACCATTCAGCTCTGAGGGTAAATGAATAACAAAGTATATACCTGAAGGAACGGTTGTGAGTTCTACTCCAGAGGGAAGAGGCTTGCCAGGGGTCGGGACAGATACGGTGGAGGGGCCAGAGAAATACTTAGAGTTCAACTCCACTGTGAATACACTGCCATAATTTTTGTCCTGAAAGTGAATAAAGCGACACATGGGAAGATGAATACCAGGTTTACGTATGAAATTATATTTACATACAGTTTATTTTTATATTTACATACAGTTTGCCTTCCAAGCACAAAAAAAGTGGATGCATAAGAAGTAGTGTTAAAAGGATTTTACGATAAAGACTTGTGCTGTAAAAGCTTACATCACAAAATAGAAACAAGGAAGAGAATATGAATAATTGAACACAAAAAGATAAAAAAAAGGCAGATTCCTGAAATTTTGTTCAAGGCTAAAACTAACATATCAAAAACAAAAAATACTTTAATTTCTACTTATGAGCACTCCTTATTTTTGTGTAATTTATACTTTAAGTAAACAAAAAGTCAATGTTAAAGATACAGCAAAGAAGATTCACATAATAAAAAAAAGAGTAAAAAATGATGGCTGTGCATCACCTACCGGTTTTGTTTTGGTAATGATACCATCATTAGAAGAGAGTGTAGAGAGAGTTCTGGCAGTGACCGCTGAGCTCAGGAGAGTTCCTGTAACACGTCGACGTTCTATCTCCGCATCTGACATCAACTAAATAGGAAAAGTAAAAATAACATCAATATTATCGGTTTCAACAATAATACATAGTTTAGAATAGACTGAAATACAGAATTGTTTTACTACGGGAAATAAACACAACCGGATTTCAAGACTGAGAAAACAGTACCTAGTATTATTTCTATATGTCTTTGCTTTATATTAACAGTTTAAAGTAGATATTTTACTCCTGATAGAAAAAGAACAAAGAATTCACCTGTTGTGAAGCTTGAAGCAGAGCTCTCTCTCGGCTATTGTTAACCACAGGTATAATCAGGGTCTCTGTAAGTGTTTGTCCTACTTCACACTTCCAGTACACCACCCTGTCGTCTCCCCCAAACACACCCTTACCATGACCTAAAGTGAAACACTCAGGTTTAAAGTCCCAAAGATTTAGGAGAAAGGCAAAGGGAATTCCCAAGGATTAATTATATTTTATAGCAGCAGACTATTTTTCAAAAATAAAACCACAGACGAACATATGGGCACTCTAACACATCATGATTGTGGTGCAAATTTTTTTTAGAAAATATCCCTAAACAAAACTGAAAGAAATGTGTAAGACTGATAGAAATTTTATACATTTTAATTTTTGGCGGGTAAATTTCTGTGACTAGAATTTGTAAACCTCTCCATTTCTAAAACATTTATGTGATGGACATGGTCTGGGCATCTAGTCACGGTCTAACAATAAATGGATCGCATACATAACCCCCAAAAACAAAAGATTTGCCAGAAGAAGGATCAATTTTGAGTGTTACCAAAAGTAGCTTGCTTGTTTGTTTGATCTTGGTTTCATGCAATACTTAAGACTAATTCACTCATTTGAAGGCGTGCCAGCCCAATCAGCGAAAGAAACGACCCTAAACTACACTGGCAACACAGTGCATTTACAGCCGAGACAAAAAGTAGGAGGATACCGCAACAAATTGACTTCCTGTTGCCCCTTAACTCAGAGAGCACCAACTGCCACCAAGGCACAGGGCACTGCCACCCAACTACCGGCACCAAAGTAAGTCTCACCTGGCTAAGAACCAAGGTTTTAACTTCTTGGTGACCTTCTCTCTTTTTTTTCTACATTAACAAATTATATTTTTTTGTGTCATTTAGAAGTCATCGTTAACAGTACCAGTATTATATTAAAATTTTTTTGAATAACTTTCTCTTACATTGAACAGACTCTGGGTCAGAAACTGAGACCCATACAGGAATTGAACCCTGTAAACCCTTGAGTGCAGCACCTTAGAAGTCAGGACGGCTGAGTGGTCTAGCTGGCCAGGATTTACTGCTGTCAACTCGGTTCCCGACTCTGAGGGTCATGGGTTCGATTTTGAACAATGTTCTGAACTAGAATCTGTCCAATTTAAGAGAGTGTTATCCCCATAGAGACAAAAATACTGCATTTACAACATAAAATGGCTTGGTATCATGCGACACTAAGATTTGAGTGCTGTATACATACCAGCTGCGGCAGCACTACTAATCCTTGAGCTTGAGCGACAGGCTTTGAATGGTAACACTGAAGATAGGGGAAGAGTAGCAGTGGCCTCGGCACTATAAAATAACTCTCCTATATTCTCATTGGTTAAAATCACAGAACACTGGCGCTCTCCAATGTGAAAGGGAAGAAAGTGGATATCAACTGAGGCACTGCAGTGTGGAGGTAGGAATACAGATGAAACTGGACTGAAGAAAGCTTTCATCAATGGTGTTTCTGTCAACAAGATATTGGGAACACTTTTAAAATGAAAAAAATGAAAATAAATAAATCTATTTAAAAAATAAATGAATTAATTAAAAAAAATGTTATCACACAAAGTACTTGTTGTACCTCTGGAAGGTGTAAGCAATGCTGCAGTTGTGTATCACTGATGAAACAGTTAAAAGCAAATTAACAATAGCTGATCAATAACAACAAAATTATACTGTAAAAACTAATTATTCTCTGCTGTTACAGGTACATTTGCCTGGAAATAGCAATCAATCAAATTATTTGACTGATTGATTGAGGTTTTTAAGCCAAACTGAAGATGATGTCACTTGTAAGACAGCACTATACTGCAACAATAAACAGCGTAACTAATACCATCAAGAAGATAAGTAATGTTAGGTACTGTTTGAAAAAATAATGTCCCATGGGATCTTCGATACAGTACGTCGGTAACTGATCTAAAAAAAATTGTAATAACATTAAATAGTATTCATAGCAATATTGTCATTTGACATACCATCTTTTTCAGCCACCACCGTTGGTTTCTCTGCGGTTTCAACAACTGGTGGGGGTGGTGTCTCCAGTTTAGGCTGACCATGATCTACACGAGATTTCACCCTTTTCTTCTTCTTCTCTTTAGGTTTGAGTAGAGATACAGACTTTCCCAATTCACCAGACTGGGAATTCCCCTTGGCTTCCATCAAAATAATATTGAATTCCCCACCCTCTGTGAATGGGTTGGTAACATCAATACTAAACTTCTTTAGCTCATAGCATGGTCCTTCTACTTTTATCACACTCTGCAATGTAGGGAAAAGACGACTATAGTTTTGTGAATCCTAAAATTTTCTTTTAAGTATTTGCCTCATATTGTGTACATTGATCATGATGGGAGGTTTGAAAAATTTGTTCTGATAAAATTCTCCAATTGATTTAATATGTTTTCTTTATTAATCAAATGATGTGATACACAACTTTATTGGCACATATTTAAAGACTTGTAACTGTAATAATAAAACCCTTGAACTGAAATGAGCTTGCATGGAATCTAGGAATGAGGAGATTAAAGCTAAAGCCTTAAGTCTTAAAAAAGTGGGTTTGCTTCATGGGCCCTTAAGCGGCGTTTCCATTTGTACGGACACAGATGCGGATGCGGATACGGAAAAAATCGCACTAACTGTTACTATAGAGAGGGTTTCCATTTGTCCGGATGCGGACGCGGATACGGCAATCTTTGACCGGATCATGTAGCGATCGGTACGTTTTCCGTATGCGGAACCGTATGCCTCCAATGCAATTTCAGTGTCTGCATACGGAAAATCGGATGAATGGACAAACAAAGCAAAATTATGCGCAGCCGTATCCGTTTCCGCATCCGTGTCCGTACAAATGGAAACGCCGCTTTAGGCTTCACTTCAGACCTTGTGAAACAGAATTTGTCTCCCACAGTGACCAAGGGCAAACATTGCCCCTGTTGGTAATCTCACGGACTGAACTCAAAATGATGATTTAAGTGACAGATACATCCTTCTTTGAGATTTAAAATTTTGACCAGACTGAAAATAGCCTTTTTTCACCTTGTGCTATTACTTGACTTGTTTAAGTGGCATTTAGAAGCTGGGAGCGCAACAAAAACATAATTTTGATGGATTTAAAACTTCTGGTTATATTGATAAGTGATGTTTCCATCAAGCAATTGCTTTAAAACTGTCTTTGCAACTAGACCAAAACATTACTTATCAATATACCCAGAAGTTGAAAATCCACCAAAGCTGTTTTTGTCTTATTAAGTGTCTTCACATGCCAGAACAAAAAAATTGTGGGTAGGGCACTGAAAACTTCAGCATGGATGTGGGAAGGGTAAGGCAATAAAGGGATTGTAAAAATGTAACGGTGACAAACATCTTGTTAGAAATTGCCTGTGGTTCTCTATAAAAATTATTACAATTGTGGATGACACACATGGAAACAGCTACATTGTTGGATACAAAAAAGGTGAACACATGTACTGAAAACTCTGGTGTGTTAGTGTGGTGGAAGTTTGCAGGTACTGTTAGTTACAAAACACAGTGTACTGACGTAATCGCACATATCATATAATGCTTACTGAGACCAATAAATAGCAAAAAAATGTATAAAAACAAATCTTTTTGCATTTTCATCTTAAGTAATTTAACTTACATCCATGCTCTGAATTACAAATAAATTAGAGATTATCTTACAGTATAAAACTGAATTAATATTCAAAACATTCATATAATAATGTTCACACTTGGGGAGGACAACAAAATAGTTTGTTTATATCTTAGTTTTACCTGAGGATTGTTGACAATGGCCTGAAATGTTACGATAAGTGAAATTTTACATAAACATGCCGACATTCACTTTTAACACATACATGCATATACACCTGTAGTTTGTTTGCTGAAAACAGCATGTATAAAACGTAATACTGGTGACATTCTATTGTAATTCCATACTGGGCAATTCACATGACACCGTCTTTCTTGGTATATGGCAGGCAAATCTGAGAAGAAATCTTGCAACAAACACCTTGCAGTTCATATTTCTTTGATTTGGGTTAAATGCCAGAATTAAGGTAATTTCACTATTATGAAACTGCGTGCCAGACCAACAGATGAAAGAAACCACTTTCAGGGACCTAGGCAACAAACATGACAGTACAGTATATGTTAAAACAAATCAGCTTCCTGATGCCCTTTAACTCAGAGAGCACCTGTGCAGAGGAAGCTCCACTAATGTGGCTCAATCGATAAAGAGACGGATGAACTTGCATACGTGGTAAGTCTTATCCAGGATTACCGATTTAATCATTGATATTAGAGACAAAAGACCCTTCATGGAAGACCAGGAGATCAATAAAAACAATTCCTAATGACAAAAATCTAGCCTCATTGTTGCAAATGAAAATTACAACTGAATCAAGTAATGAAGACGAATTCTACAGGATGTAGATAAATGTATTATTAAAATGCACCTACCCTGGGGATAATGTTGTCAATTTGAGTTCCCAGTTTGAAAACGAGGGTTGTTCCTACAGCAGTTCCCTGGCGGCGACTGATCAGAACAAGCATAGCCTCAGTTTGACGAAGGAAGCGACTCTGAAACTCGACGGAGAGGGGGTAGGTAGATCTTGAAGGTACGATGATATGGTCTCCCTTAGGTACACGGAAATCCCTGGCATCTGGTCCAGTCAGTAAAACTTGATAGACTAGTGGTTTACTGGACGGATTACTTAGCTTTACCTACTCAAATAAACATAATAAAGTATTTTTAACAATATGATTTATTAACTTACCACTTTCCAGTATTGCAAACAAAACTACCATAACAATTGCTACAGTGAAAAGGCAGATCCACATAAAGTAATAAAATATTTTTTTTGACATTAGGATATCATCACAAATAATGGATTTTATTACCTTATGTCATAACGAAAATTTACTTTAATAACGTTTGATCTTTACCTGTCTGACAATTTTAGTGTGAAGAGAACCAGTGAAGTCAACAGTAGCTTTAGGAATGTATTGAGGAAGTTTCTGGTAGAGATGAACTGTTAACATCAACAGTGTGATAGGGTTTGGATCTGTTATGTCGATGGCCTGAAAACAAGCAGAATGATAATGTTATAACATTGATGCAAACAATATTACAGGATTGCTTAAGCTGCAAAAAAAAAAAAAAAGATTGCCAGGTGTAATGAAATAATTAAAACTGTGTCTTTAATTATCATGTCAATGTTATTTTTAAACATCGAATACAGATTTGTTTTGTTTGCTGGCTGAAAGTAATACAAAAAGTATTTTGACCAACCAGAAACAGATTTGGTGAAAAAAAGAATTACATTTAAACACAGAAAACATAAGCATATCAGTTCAGAGTTCAAGTCTTATAGATTTATCGTTCTTGATTTTGAGATGCCACATGGGAACGAACAAACTTAAAGGGTTGAATGTGATGGTGTATGTGCTGAGATTAACAGTCAAAATATCACCTCATGATAAAGTATGAAACATGGTAAAAGATTGATTGAGTACTTGGGGATTACTTTACGCTGTATTTAAGATTATTTCACTTATATGACGGTGTTCCAGCTCAATCGGTAAAGGAAACCACCCTAAACGACGTCGGCAAAATAGATGCCACAACAGGACACCACAACAAATCAACTTCCTGATGCCCCATGACTCATAGAGCACCAGGGCAGAGAAGATTCCCACCCAACCATCTGACATACTAAAAGAGAGTTATCTCCCCTACCTGTATATCATAGTCAATGCCAGCATGTTGCATTGCATTGACCACTAGAAGTGCATTATGAAGACATTGTTCTGCAGAGTTCGGTCGGGTATACATGTCCTTTAAATGAGACTCAATCTGAAAACAGCAAATAAAATTTAACATAAAACAAATCTGTCAAAGTATTTGACACAAAAGAACAAGCCATGTAAAGTGTGATACCTTGATATTGCATGGTCAAGCCCACAGAAGAGAAGACAATCTTACCAAAAATGGCATGTGAGCTCCTAACAGAGCCCCGAACACTAGTCCATCAAGAAGATCAAAGTCAAAGTTGACCACCCAGCGTGAGGGAGGAACGCCACCTTAAAATGAAAAAAAAAAAAAATAAATTAAAATACATTTTATAAAAAGTACTGCATAGCATATCAATTAAGCTTATGAATATCAAGAGAAAGTTGACTTTCTACGTTTAGTACAATCTGTCGGAAAAAGTCTTGTAGATGACTTCAGCATTAGCAATAAGGTGATGTTCTCCAAATACTAGAGTTTTAAATTCTTAAAAAAGCCATTTCAGGGCTTTCCAAGTTTTGACGTAAGTTAATAGCACAATATGTGTATCTTACCTTTAGGACAATTCTCCCAGACTTGTTGTCGGTAGTGTTCGTAATGGTGATTTAACCAGGCTAAAATAATTCTCTCTCCAACACTGTAGACATTACTACAAAGAGGGTCTGTGTTGACTGGAGGTAGATTAATAGCCTTATTGGGTAGAGCAAGGGTTCTGAGGGTGCGGGGAGTTATCTTAGCCAGTACCAAACACTGAAGAGAAAGACAGGTCATGTAAATCAAACAGTATGAATTACAACATAATCAAAATTAATATTCACCAGAGTCATGGATTATTATATTTATTAATTAAGTTGTTGGTGTTAAATTGTTTACATTTTAATATCTCAACAGGTGTGAAACACCCAATTTAAATAGAATATCTTGAAAATTGCTGACAAAACTTCTATGTTATGTGAAGTTGGACCCGAATTAAACTTACAAAGTAACAGAAATAAAAAAAATATATAAATAAAATGAAAGGAAAAAAACAAACTACTTACTGAATGCCGATTCCACAGACAGCTTTGATAGTAATTTGTTTTAAGATTAAAGACAAATGACTTTATTGAATTAAAAATCGAATTATAACTGAATTATTATCAAAAAGATGAAATACATCTGGTCTGATTTTCCCTTGAGTGTTTTTAATGTCAAGTAAACTAAAGTTCAAACCTTATATGTCTGTAGCAGTATGTCAGACCAAGCTCGTTTGGAAATGGCTTCAAATGCTTCATCCTCCAGGGCTTCATCCTCCAGACTGTGTTCACCGTCTCCACCTTCACCATTCTGCCTCTCTATCTCTAACAAAGTCTTCCACAATTTAAAGTCACGAGGCTCCATGAGGTACTGGGGCTTTATAGCAGACACACAACCTCCTTGACATCTATAGTATGCAAATAAGTTGTGAAGTTGATTTTTTGTCTGTTATATATTTATTCTTAAACTTAATTAACTATGAACATACAGGCTGTCAAATGGATTAGAAAAATAGTTCACAAATAACTTAAGCACTTATAAGTGGCCATAAGTTAGGGTTAAAAGTAACGTGGTCAAAAGCTACTCTGTCACTGATCACGTTTTTAAAACCTGATTATAATTTTTTTATTTTATTACACTATCAAACCTTTATTTACTTACAGATAAATAAAATTGTGAACTGATTTATAACAACAGATATGAACAAATAACTCCATTCCGGATGGAATAGCAACACTCATTTACATCCAAAGATAAAGTCAAAATTGTTAGAGCTGTCAGCAGAAATTTTCAATTAACCATATTCTATGATTACAGTAATAGGCCACAAGACTTTGAATTTAAACTGCGTTTTGTTTAACAACATATGAATCTAAAATGTATACAATGTGAAAAAACAGAATACCTTAAGAAGGTAAGTAGTGTAGAATGTTGCCAGAAGACTTGTTTAATCCTCTCCACAGGGTCAGAGGGTAGTGGAGTATTGATTGGGATACCTGGCATGGGTCTCCCGCTCAGGTGACTGATCATATCATAGATAGTCTTAAACTCTTTCTTCACTGAGCTCAGACTCCACCCACCTTTACCCTTCACTCCACCCTCATCATCTCGGGGCTTACGACTGATACCACTGATATTAGACAAAAATAAAAAATTAATACATCACAAGAAAAATAAATTCAGATTATAAATTATGTAATATTTGACAATATAGTGATATCATGCGGTAATTTAAAGGGAAAACAACTGGCAAATGTATAAAGCTCTAATACAGGATAAAAAATGTCTATAACATCTTTTTGGTGATCCAAATAAGATGAGGCGAGTTATAAGTTATAATGTTAATAATTAATATAATGTTAATAATATATATTTAGTGATTCAAACAAACGCAGACCTCAGTATTGATGCCCTGTTCACAGGTCAAATATTTAAGAACCTGCAGTTAAATGCTGAAGTGACTGATATGCATTACTAATCTAGATAGTAAAAATTGTTTGTACATACCTCCTAAGTGTCTGTGGAATGGTGATAGGATAGGGGCCCCCTGGCCACCCTTGGGCTGAGAACCAGCGCTGGACCCCAATGAGAACCTCCATGTGGAAGGCTCCTTCTTCTGAATCTTCGTCTGGAAACATGGCCGACCCCAGAGATCTGGAGGCCATGTCTTGTCTGGTCTTACTGCTGTACTGCTCTGAGGCTGACACAGGTTTATTCATCGCTCCATTCCTTGGCAAGGGAGTGCTACCTGTGGATTCTGAGAAATTGAAACAAAAGGATAGAAAACTTTGACTATCAGGTAAAAGAATGTAGTTTTATCATTTAGTTGAAACCTTTAAAATGCTAGTTATGTAAGGTTTGAATTTGGAATTGTGATATTTGGAATCCAAAATCCTTGTTTACTAAGTCATAGCTAGATGTATGTCGATATCAAATAACTCACACAGATGCCCAAAATCTTGAATTTATTTTCACTTCACAACTTTGTGGGATTGGTCATTTGGTCCATGGTCTAACTGTACAATGTTTTGTTAATATGAAGGTGAAAAATATGCCGTTACTAATAAATTTCTATTATGGTCCATCAAAAGCTGGCTGATACATGTAGGCGAACATAGTTTTAGACAACTGACCATGGCAAAGAAAAATGAGCAGCCTTGTATTTTTCTTATTTCCTTCATACAATACAGTGTAAAATATCTTACAATGGTATAACTAACCTGAGACACTAGTTTCATAGCTGGACGAAGAAGCCATGAAGTTAGAGCTAGTAGCACTAGTACTGGGCCGACTGTTATGAGTGGGGGACGCACAGGGTAAAAATACTGCTTCCCCAGCATCCACGCTCTCCTTAGAGGCTGTCTTTCTACCCTTCAAAGTCACACCCTGTCAACATTCAGTTATAGATATTTAACCACTTCAATGTGTGTTTGGCATATACATGTAATGCTGTCAATTCCATCAATGACAGTTGCATCTTCTTCATATTGGCTGCCGTCCATCTCACCAAAGTGCAGCCTCAAGACAATATAGCTAACTAGACATTCCTAACAATACCCCACCCACACACATTGAACTGACGGTGTGGCCAGCCTGTAATTCCTCTTAACTTAATCTTTAAAAACTGTTTAATCTGAATGTGGTGAAAATGGATCATACGACTGATTGCTTGCAAAGTGGATGTTTCTGGTACCAAGAAAGGTAACAATTGAAATATTCCATCAATGACAATAAAACATGACGCTTTCCCTTTAGCCAATCACAATAGCAATCAAAGAAGTCAGACTGTGCATATACCTAGCTGACAAATCCAGATAGAGCTGAACACTTCAAAATGGTGGAGACTTAATGGTTATTGAGATAACTAAATAAAAATAAAATCCATTATATACATATATCTTTTTTAACGATAAAAAAGACAACTGTTGTCCTACCTGTTCACAGACAATCTGATGATCAGTCCTATGTACAGCCAGGAATGGGTAACACGACAACAGACAGTTGTCAGCAGAGGCCGTCACCGGTAGGCTGAAACTGTAAACAAATAACATGTCTGCTAATTTAATATTAAATTCAATATTCGAGACCGATGAAAAGGTTAGTACTTCTTCAAAAAAGAATCTATGTATTAGATTGGCAGTTGTTTGTTGTTTTATTTACAAGTTTGTCATTTAAAATAAAATAAAAAAATGATTTGTTTTTTTACTTTGGTGAGAAAATTTTGTTTTTGTTTTTAACTTAAGTGAAATAGTGGGTGATTTTGTTTTTTTTGAGCAAAATAATCAATGTGTTTAATTTGTAAGAAAAGGCTTTCAACGTTTACAGTATAATACTAGATTGGGAGGAATTGAACAGGCTTACCTTCTGTCTTCCTCATCTTTAAACTGAATGTGAATTCTACAGGAGAGAGGTTTTGGACTGCAGAAGATGACGCGGCACGGTAAAGCATAGGGCTCTACTTGAGCTTCATCTCCACAACAAGGTCTTAGCTCTGACAGACAAAGATAAAGTAGGCTTATGTTTAGTAAAATAAACAGAATATTTATGTTACGAGTGGAGTCAAATATAAACATAAACATATGTTCCACTCTTGCTCATACATTTTAAACATCTTTATTCACAACCAATAAAATTTAAATAGTCATAAAAACAAATCATATTTAAACAAGTTACACAATATTTAAAGCGATACTTTTAACAAAAAAGTTTGATATATTTATCTAATAATAAAGTATATAAAGCATAAAATAAGAACATTTTTGATTTTGTCAGACTATTATGATTATGTGAAATTAAGTTAAACAAATTTTTCGCCAAAAGCCGAGTTTGGATTATAAAAATCAACAACATTTAAAATCATTGAGCTGTTAATCTTAGCTTAGCATGATCTCTTTTATTCTTGGAAAAAGACTTATGTCAGAAATATTGTTCATGGAGAATACAAAAAACTGACTTACCATTTCCTTCAGGAAAGAAGATCTTAAATGGAGAGACAAAGCTTCCATCAACAGACTCCACATCAGCTACACTTACTTCTAGCTTAGATGTACTGAAACAATAAATAAGAAATATTGCAATTCGTGAGTAATACATGGTGCTTACATACACCAATTGAGGTTTCAACAGAAACCACCGTATCAGGATGTGTATTAGAGGTTTACAGACTGTTTATACACATGCAGAACATGAAGTCAATAATCAGTTTAAAAAATAGTATAATAAAATAAATACAATTATTAAAACAAAAATCAAAATGGACAGCAGGAAGGAAGGATAGAGAGAGGCAAAAAGAAAAATTAAGACATTAATTGCAGAAAGCTTCTTTGTAGTTTACAAGTTTATAAAATTTTGCATATTTGGCTGCAACATTCCATATTTAACAGGTAACTTACTTCCTGTACTGTGCTGCCAGGATCGTGAAGTCAGCCGAAACCTCTGTTAGTAACGGAGCAGGTGATAGATTAATACTGGGTGGATCAAACCATATGCGTGGAGACTTCAATATCCCAACCACGCGGATATACTGATACGGTTTGTCTTTCTCACCGTTCAGGATGACAGGAACCAAACATTCATACACACCAGCAACCTCTGTAAATATACATGTCACACATAGATTCAATATACAATCTTACATAATAACATACCTGTTCAGGGCAGAGCAACTGCCTCTTTATATAAAGTTTTATTTTTGAAAAATATTATTGTTTGTACCATTGATTTTTTAGATTAACATCATTATTTTCTGCTTTAATGATATTTTTAGCACAGAATAAAGAGAGTTTAGCCACCTTAAACTTCACTAATGATTGCATATTATACCTGTGTGGATACAGACCAACACCTGTGTGATGTATATAGTGGGTCAGTAGGCTGATGCTTTAACCACTTAGACACCTCATATGAATATCTATCAATAATATCATATAAACGAACCTTAAAATCAGTTTTTTAACTCTGGCACTCGGACTTCTCCGAGCATTTAACTAGTACGACCAAACTGTCTAATCCGACAAATTAGTTACTATACCGATATCTACTCTAAACTGACATTCTTGTTTGGTCAGTTTCTTAATTTTTTTTTTATGTTCAAACAACTTTTGTAAACCAACAACCTGTCTTAACTGACCAGGTGTGCCGTTCCTGTGAGGTTTGGTTTACATAGGCTCTAGTTAAAGTCTTACTTGGACAGAAGTTGATACAGATAGTCTCAGTCTGACCAGGGTCTAGTGTGCCTTCCACTCCCAGGCCTCCCTCACCAATAAAGGGAGCACCAGAGTCATGGACAAACCTAAATATTCCATCACCAAGGACTTTATTGGGTTTTGATAAATCAAACGACCATTTTAATGATTTGTCACTGTTGTTCACCAATATTGTCCCCTGAAAGAGTAAAAGAAGCATGAATAAAACAAAACAATTGACTTTTCTTTTTGCTGAAATTCATATGTTTCCAAATATTGAAGAAGTTTGGGTGGTAAATTTTGTTTTTCAAGAATATATTGACTATTTTTGTTGTTTTAAATTCCCTCAGATCTTTCAATTAACATCTATTCTATCTACTTAGAAGGTGTGTATAGCTTGAAAATTTACAGAATGACATAACCATGGTAAAATCATAATTACAGACTACATTTTTTTCTCCTTTGCAGAGGCTTTAATTTACAGACACATGTACTGCGGCAGTATTAATAATTAAAAGACTGTTTACTTAAAAAACAATTGATCAATAGTTTAAAATAAACAAGAAAGTTGTTTGTGAGAGTAACTATTAATGTTTACTACAGAGCATAATTTACAAATATCGTTGATATGTAACCAGTAGAAAAGTGTGCTAAATCTTGAACACTACACTCTGATCTATTTTCCCTAATCCAGTTTCACAAAGCCGTTGCCATGTTTCGAACCTGCGGGTGCCGTGGCGACACAATGCCTCAGCAATGCATTAACTGCAGGTGCTTAAATTCGTAAAGGCTTTGTGCAACCGGCCTATTAGACTATTACACACAGGCAACATGTTCAAAGAAAGCATTAACTGTAGCAGTTTTCAGGATAAGCAGTCATTCAAAAATGTTAAACCAAGAGTGTCCAAAAGATGTTTAAAGTGATGTCTATTTGAAAGATAAAAACAATCCTGCAACAAGAGTTTGCAAACATGTCTGGACAGGTTATTGTTTTAAATTCCATTTAAAAGAAAAGAATACTACAAGGTTTATTCAAACGATTTAATGGAGGCCCTAACTTTTATGTACATCTTAGAAAAAATTGTAAGGCTTCTCTTGGAGGTAGTTTTACTTGGGCTTAATGCAAATATTTTCACACTCTTATTTCTGAAAAAACATTAGGCTTAAAGCAACAAGTCACGTCATCCTTCCACTGACCATTGTTTTCGTGGGTGGCAGAGAGACTGACTTGATCTCGGGTATTTTCTCTTTTTTAAAATTTACACTCTCTTAGATTGAACAGATTCTAGTTCAGAAAGAGTTGCAGACTGAGAAGCTTGCAGGAATCAAACTCACAACCCTCAGCGTCAGGCACCAAATGACCAGCAGTAAATTACACTTGGCTATCTGGTCACTTGGTTGCATACACTATATTTAAGGAGGAGCTTTGGGAGTGCTATACAACTATATATATATTTATACAAAGAACAAAACTGAATGGAGCATTTACATAGTTTCCCAGCTCCAAAAATGGTCTCCAGAGGCACATTTTAGTATTAACTGGCTTTATTCAAAAGAGATATATCATCATGAGGAATATTTGTTGAGCTATTCAAACCAATTCAACAAATTCAGACTGATGAAAATAGATATGTGAAATGAAAACCCACGAAGCTACAGAGGCTATAATTAAACAGGACAGTGTATAGTAGAAGCTACACATTATATATCTAGTAACAATACCTCCACTGAAAACTGAAAGTAAACACAAACCAAAACATTTAAAATAACAATCAGCCATTAAAATAGTAGAGCATTTGACATTCTCTGGAATATATACTCTGGAGTATTGATAATAAAACAGAAATACTCTGCAACCAACAATAATTACAATAGAAAATGAAATATATTTAAATCATTTACTAAGATATAAAAATTAGTAAAAATAAATTTAAATTCACTATAAAATAATATTTACCAAAATCTATATTTACATATGTCACTATTCAAACAAAGAAATTAGTGAAACATTTATATTACCTTGGTATGTCCAATTCCCGATGCCTTGGCCATTTCAAAGAAGTCACATGGGAGTGAGATTTCAATCTGATTGGTTGAGAGCTGTAATGGCTGACGGAGTGCTGTGGCAATGACATGCCTTCTTGGTGTGATGATCTCTACATGTTGAGGTCTAGGGTTCACAATATGGATACTGCTCTTCTGGGAGGGGCAGGGTGTGGTAGTGACGGGGGTAGGGATTGGGGTCAGGGCTTTAGTCTGATTGATCATTATAGGCATCACAAAGTCATAAGCAGCCACCTGGGGAATATAAAAAGTCTAAGATCAAGAAACAGGTTTTTTGTTAGCTACACAGGTCAGCACACAATAGTGTATTTTTTATCTTGATATTTTGGGGTGTATTGGTTATCAGTCTCTCTTCTTCTTTAGCTTGAAGTTTAAACTTAAGATTTGAAGTTTTCACCCATTATAAGTAAGGAATGAAACTTAATTTTAATTTTACAAATTTAACGTGTGGTCCATTGGACAAAGAGTGCTTAGCTTACGTTTCAGGTAACTACCACAACAGCCAGAACTAAATCAGGGAAGGTATTTTACCTTCATAACAAACTTAATTTTCATCTTATATATCTTAGGCTACAATGGTGAATATTTACAATCATAAATATTGATGACATTTTGATCCAAATGGTTCAGATCAGCAGCTCTGAAAAATCTATATCTTTGTCATGTTTATCTTAAATGTTTCTGGAGTACTAGTCCTGCTATTAACATTAATAAATGTAGTTATTTAATAACAATTTTTTTTACCTCAGTAGGCATAAATATTAGTTCGCCATCTACAACCTGCTCTGGCAGTAATGTCACAGTAAACATCCCTGGGTTTAATAGCTGGAACATGTAATCCTCTACAGGCAAAAAGAAAACGGCATTTAGGTTAAAATAAACATGGTTATATTTGTTTACACAACATGACACAATGAGAAAGAAAAAAACAATCATGACAACTATTGGCAAAGGTACAAACAATAAAATAGCTGATGAAAAATGTGTTTATTATGTCATGTGAGTTGATATGAAGTTTTTACCTGGTGTTTGGAATCGAGGGAAATTTAGATTGAAATCAGGATGTCTTGTTAAATCCACTTCAATCCGAGCCTTGGTTGCCATCTGAAAAATAGAAAAAATTATATGTTATATATTTTATAAAAATAAATGAAGAAGACAAGAAAAATCAGTTTCATTTTCTGACCAGAAAGAGATTTGTTTGTTTGTTTGATTGGTGTTTTACACCGTACATAAGGTTATTTTACTCATTTGATGGCGTGCCAGCCCAATAGGTAAAGGAAACCCCCTGAATTGATGATATAACAATACGTTTACAGGTTGAAAAAGAGGACGCCACAACAAATCAGCTTTGTAATGCCCTTTAGCTCAGAGAGAGCCGGGGCATAGGAGGCTCCCACTCAACCACCCGCATCAAAAAGATAGGGACAAATAATTCAGCATGAAACGTGTTGTTTGTTAACAGACTACAATATCCAAAATCTCAAATTCTACATCGCATCAAAAAAAGTATATTTTCTCAGATTCAGAGAAATAAATAACAATGGCCTCTAGCCAAAAAAACAATAAAGTTGGTGTTTAACATTTATTGAAGACGGTTAACTGGTACAGACCTTATTAGTTAAGCTAAAGTTGAGCACACTTCCTGAGCCGCAGTAAACGCCACCAAACTTGAACTCTTTCTGTTAAAGGAATAACAAAAAAAAAATTAACACAATACAAAAGTTGAGTGCCAAAGTCTCCATCTATAAATGTCATTCAGTCTGTATATACATTTTTGCAAGCAGACTGTGTGGTTCCTCTACGAACAAAAACATATGGATTTTTAGCTCATAAAGCAAACCAGTATATTTCACATCAGTTTTTTTTATTTGTTAAACTTTCTAACAAAAATATTATGTAAAATATCAAATTTTTGAATTTCATTGAATTAAGTTTAATAGAGAAACCCTGTTTTTGTTTGTTGTACAATAGATATAAATAAAAAATTTCAATGAAATTGTTTTATTTTTTACTTGTTCAGGGTATAACATCAAAACTCAAAAGTATTTCACTTATATTGTCATGATTATGGCTTTCCTTTGCCAGCTGAAAGTTTGGTCCAATGAAATTCAGTAAGACAGTTGAGTTATCTCCACTTACCATATTAATGTCAACGCTAGGAGGCTCCACGGCACCACCAACTCTCAACTCAATACTTTTCCAACCTTTGATGGCGACCTCCAGACGAGTGTCGAATTTTAGGATGGCGTCTGGAGTGAGGCTGACTTGTAACTCAGCGTGTCCCCCTACTGGTATAACGCCATGGACAGGGGAGATCATAAGGCCGGGAAATGGGTAAGGATCCATTACCTACAAATAGTTAATTTTACAAATGAAATTGAGCAAAAGGACCTTCATCATTGATTTTCTTGCGAGTCTGTTTCAGTGGTGTTTTAGGTCTTGTACCATGGGCTTGTCCTGTATTCAACAGTAAGCACTACATATTTTAGAAACAAAATAGTTTGACTCGACAAGCCATGTGTTACAGGCGTAATCATGAAATAACTGAGTGATTGTGTATCACTTGTGATGTAAAGCTAAAAAATATACCTTTTTACTTATTTATTAACAAGTAAACTCATATTTGATATATATGATTAGGCATGACATTTTTAGCCAGGGTGTATATAAAATATATCCTCCATGAGTTCAATTATAGTCAACATTCTATCCAAAGCAGAAAATTCAGCTTATGTGTCACCAGGTTATGATTGATTGATTGATTGGTGTTTAACGCCGTGCTCAAGGGTATTTCACTTATATGACGGCGCTGCATTCCAGCACTAGACAGCGACTTTTAACACAACAATAAAATGTGTAGTCACTTTAGTGTTTTTGCTGTTGGAAAGATAATGTTCCTCCAGTGCTAAGTATGACAGCATGAATATAATCTGGAAACATACTGTCCTTAGCCAAATTATGATTATAGGGGTGACCTGATCTTACAGTACCTGAAAATATGCATGGTTTTGACCATTGTTCTGTAGTAGAGCTTTCCGTGTAGTCGTCAGGTTAATTGGGACTGGTCCAAACAACAGACGGTGTTCCATAAACTTAATGTTTGTGTCACCAAGCTGAAATTAGATTAAACTAAAGTTATAAAATAGGAAAAAAATAGGAAAAGAAGATAAATGTTCTGCTTGAACAAAAAAAAATCACACATTATTTAATTGTTTAAAATAATTAATATCTATCATGGGTTGACTGATTTCTTTTGACCAAAATCCATGTCTTAAAGCATAAAAAAATATATCAGTATGTTATATTAAAAAATGTTTAATTCATTATTTTGTAAAATACATGTATAATAGTAAGTATGTTGGCAGGAGACATAACTTGTTCCACACTGTACTACCCACTGTCCGCAGACTTACCTTAGCTCTACACTGAAGTTGTAATGTGTTCCCTCCGTGTACAAGGAGTGAGAATGATCCATCTTGAGGGGCAAGGTATGAGGGGTGCCATACAACCTCACAGGTCAGGTCCTGGTACGGTTCAACTGTACCTGTTAGGGGGTGAAAAGTGGATCAACAATTCTTTAATACAAATACTAAATAGTTTACAGTTGAAATTGAGCAACTATTACAAGTTTCCATTTACCCAAAACAGAATAGGAAAAAACAAACAACTTGTTTACTGCATGAAATGTATAATTGTTATAATGATTAAATTTCCAAGCAAGTAATTTACAAGGCAAGATTTTAAATAAAAATTCTAACAGAATGATCAAAAGGGAAAAAACAATTCATCCCTAAAAAGACAATATGAAGTTTGGTTTACTTTTTGATACATGCACTGTTGATTTATTTGTATATTTTATTCCTTACATAATATCTATGTTTGCATGTAGAAAGCTTTTATTTGGTAATTCAAAAATATAATTTGAGCATATTTCAGATACCGCTTCCAATCCACCAGCTTACCTGAAGCAGGTCTTATGGAGAAAGCCGTCCCTTTCTCTCCTAGATTAGGTGACCAGGTGAAGTCAGCTGGGTAGTTCAACTTATTATATAGAGTTATCACACCTCTAAAACCTGGAGAATTATAAAAAAAACATATTGAATTAACAATGTATTGATCATAATGGTAAAACTTTGTATAGGATGTGCAGCTTTTTTAAGGAGAAGTGTATATGGGTATCACATTTTATAAAAAAAAAAAAAAAAAATGTAAGAAAACAAAATATATTGCACACCCCATTCGGTATGGAATCCAGGGCATTTCCCTGACAGGGTTGACATTCTGGAACTGGGTTCAAAAAGCAAATGATTATATGTTTGAATAGGGTTTACGGATATTTAAGGATATTTCAATTATCTGACAGAGACCCAACCCAATTGGGGAAGAAAGGACACCCATAATGCATCTATAATAACAACACTTTAAAAGGATGATGCCTCTTGGCTCAAAGAACGAATTGGGACAGAAATCTATTGCCCACCAGCCACCATAGGGTCAGGATATAACAAGGAAAAATGTACGATTCCTCTCTTGGTATTGTATAGAGGCCTAATTACCCACATGACTTTTGGCAAAACTTTATGATATTATTTTAGTAACACTGACCCCCCTCAGCAGGTAGACCAGGTGAAGGATGTAGAATAAGTTCCTCTTCTGACATCTCCAGTCCTACTGACACCACCTCAGCCTGTACTGTCACATGGTGTTTGTAAAAACCATTCACTGTGTAAGACACAGATCTGAAAGAAAAATAACATACGGGTGCATTTAAAAAACGATTGATTGTTTGTTTGATTGTGATTTTCTGCCGTACTCCAGGTAACTTAACTTTAGTGACTGCGTGCAAGCTCATCAGTGAAGGAAACCATTGTTAACGACGCTGGCAACATGTAAGACAGGACATAACATTTTCACAACATTAACAAAGCAGGACAAATCAGCTAATCAGCATCCTGTGCCATTTAGCTCAAAGAGCACCAGGACACAGGAGGCTCCCACCCAACCACCCGCCATTTGAGAAACGAAGCAAAGGCTTAGTGAAACAACCCCCAGACACCTCTGCTCCACCGCAACCAAACTTGCGAGTAAAGATCATAACATTTTTTGGAGCTATCTAGCGCTAACAGCTCTTATCACAGTGAAAACGCTAATGGACTCACCTCTGGAACTTCCCCTTTGTATTGGACTCAAAGATAAATGGTAATGTGGCTCTGGAGTTAGGGGGAATAACTTGTGATAGAGGACTGGTCTGACGTAACTCTTTACAGTCAACCTGAAAGAAACAAAAGAAGCAGCATGAACTATTGTACACTATATATGACTAGGTTTAGATTTCCCTGGATGGCTCTGTCTGTCTGCCTGTCGAAGTCAGAGAATGTTAAAATAACATAAATTCTGTTAATGGAAAATTAACATTTATGGTGGGACATATTGCCAGTGGACATTTAAAACAAAAAATTGTAAACTAGAGAGAGAATAAAACACAAGTTACCTCCGCCACTACATATATATACTGATCCAGGTTATTGATGATGTTCAGATCTTTGTTGTTAACAGACCTTAAACACACCTCACCAAAGTCAACAACAGGAGGGCCTGAAAAACAATAAAAATGAGTTGGATTTGGTTGCCTTTCTGATTCTTTTACTTCCATGACTGATTTGCAAGGATTTGCAACTCACACAAGTCACTTAAAGTTTACAAAAATTTTAAAACCACATGAAATTGTCTATAGTCAATAAATTAGTTTTTGTCATTTCAAAGGGAAGGCAAATGTCCTATGTGAAGTCACAACTAATGAATTGTGTCAAATAAACTTTTCCCTGTTAATTTCTGATCGGGGCACCAAAGACACTACCAAGATTAAATCAAGAACAGTACATTTTATACCATTAAATTCCACAGTTCAATGAGTAAAAAAAATAGGGCCCTAAAGGAATACAGCTAAGGAAAAATTACTGACTAATAATGATTTTATATAGTTTTATAATTTACAAAACACAAATTCACAAATGATTTTATTCAGTTTCTGACATTGAGTGATTCCATACTGACCAATAATGATTTTATGTAGTTCCTGTGGAGACAGTATTTTCTTACAGTCAAATTTCTCAACATCAGTCACTGGCACAGCATTTAATCCATCTTGGATCTAAATTAATTAAAAACATTACAAAGTGATTGAACAACTTTGCTTCAATGTTTCTATTTTTCTAGTTTCATCGATGATTTGGTTATCTATTCCCTAACAATTTTATGACAGAGACAATAAGATTATTGAAAGACTGTAGAAGATGTAGAAGTCAGTTTTATAAATATCACTTAAATCGTAATAGTGAAAATAACATTATTTACTCCATACGAGTTGTAATGTTATATAACAGTTTATTTAAGTGTTATACTTAAATGAATGTACAATACAGCAAAACCAGACAAGCTATGAGCTGCATATATTTGATGGCATAGTTAAAAAAAAGAAAGTTTTGCAGGCAAAGTACTGTAAACCACCAACTGAAAGCTGGGAAACATGAAATATGCCACTACATGTATATATGATTCTGGGTCACTGGGAAGCTCATATGTAAGAAAATTTTCTGACAGTGACCAATGTAAGTAACCAACAAACTGTCTTACCGGCTGGCTTGTAGTGTCAAGCTCAGCAGTTGCCAACTCTTTTCTGCTCAAAAGTTTCCAGAATTCGTTTGGTGATCTTGGAGCTGAAAGAAATCATGCAAATATAGAATGAAAAATCATTTATATTATATTACTTATGGAATGGTAGTGACAGCAACTCTTGATCCTGGGCAGATGCTTCAGACTTTCAGGTTTTAAGCAGTGATCAAACCTGGCTTTAGGTTTTCTACAACACACACATTATCATTATAACCAGTTTTTCATATTGGTTTGGTGCATAAGATCTCAGTTGAGTTAATTTCCTTCTTATGCCCCGCCTCTTGACACAAAACAACGCAACTTACTTGGAGGATCAGGTTTAATTTGATCTTGTGTGATTTTCTTTGGGTTAATTCCTGCTGCCGCTTTAATTCCAAGGTCAGCTTGGTTGTTGCTCTCTCGTAATTCACTACAAACCCAAACAAAAACAACATAAAGATCGAAAGAAGTATGGGGGCGCAAAATACAAAAACAAAAGAAAATATGCATAATCAAAAAGTCAGAAAATTGTAATCAAATCTGGAAAAATGTTTTGAAAATCGTCTTGAATTTCTTACATTTTTTAAGGGTTTACCACAGGTTTATCCACATTAAAAACACAGCAGCCTACTTTGGACGAGGCTTTTCTAACCAGCTAAGATTATCCGAGTTATGAAAAGTAATAAATGTCTAGTCAGTTAAAAATGATTTCTTACGCTTCTTTGTTGTCAAGATATTTCTTATGTTGCATGTTCCTCAGTGCTCGACTATATCTGTATTTATGAGACTTAATTGCGGCTTCCTCTTCCTCGGTGTAAGCATAGTCAGGGTCGATGTAATTATGTCTCTCAGCCTGAGTAAATATTGTCCTGAAATACCAACAAAATACATTGATTGATTGGGGTTTGACCCTGTTCTTAAGGATATTTCACTAATATGACAGTGTGCCAGCCCAATGGGTGAAGGAACCACCCTAATAAGAGAAGCTGGTAACATAGAAGACACCACAATACATTTACAGCTTGAGGAAGAAAAACAGGAAAAAATGTGTGCCAGTAAATTGATAGATATTTAGAAAGATGTTATAAAACAGTTAAGAGATACCTCAAGCTGATGACTGTAAATGTTCTATTTATTTATTTACATATTTATATATTATCATCATTTTCTGTTTCTCTTTGATATCATCATCAAAAAAAAAAATGTCAAAAGCAAAGTAGATATATCGGCTCTTTTTTGTGTTATATTTATTTATGGAATAACTTACTTGTACTTCTCACTTCTGTTACTAGGTCTAATACTCCCAGCTCTGTCATTGGGATAAGCCACCATGGCATCATCTCCGTTAGACACACCAGACTGATGGGTATGTAGTGTGTTCTTCATGGAAAATGATACAGCATTTCTAGGTTTGCTATTCTTTAATTCTGACATCTTTGTGTCCACATACATACCCACTTCGTTGCTGACTAAGGGTGTGATACCTATAGAATAAATCAGACAGTGAATTGAGAAAAAGAATCAACACAAATAAAACCAGTGTTTAAATGTGTGCAAAATTTGTATCAATTGTATGTTTGTTTTTTTTAACAGTAAGCATTGAAATTTACTTAAGAGGATTTCATAAAGCTCAAATAAAAACACATTTATTTCTTAAACCAGATTACTTAAAAGATTGATTGATTGATTGTTGTTTTACGCCACATTCAGCGTTATTTCAGCTACTCTGTGGCATGTTACTTAAAAGAAAGTTAAATACAATAATTTTCAGTACCAGTACTTATGCAAATTGAAATTTGTACATCGATTTGTGTAACACTGAAATGATAATTTGTTGAGCAATATTAAAATTCCTTTGGATAAGCTAGACACAATACATAAAGTAGACCCCACCAAAGAAAAAGAACGAAAAGTCTGTTATTACATACCTGGGTTAAACTTGGGGGCCTTTTTGACTGTAATTGGGTCACTGTGGCCAATAAACTGCAAAGGGACGGAATGGATCACCTCTAGACGGTACATGATTGGATTGCGATCATCAGCTACCTGACCAATCACATCAACCATCTGATGGGGTTTGAAATTACCTGCCAAACAGAAATAAATAAATAAAAAAAAGCCAAAATTATCACCTATGGTATTGGAAAATATACGCAAAATTTTTTTTTTTTTAATAAATAGGTTCTCCTGGTTCATTTGATAAAAAAAAATATGATAACTGAGAAAGGCAAATGTCCAAGAAAATTTTGCTTTGGGTACTAACTATAAAAACTCATGTATGTTCCTTTCATGTAAAATATTGTGTCTCAAACTAAATTGAGAAGAATAAGAAAAAAAACAAAACAAACAGTAGTAATTGAAACATACCAGCTTGGTTTGGGGCAAACGACACAATGATATCCTGTGACTGTTTTGGAGCTATTTTTCCAGCCGGCGGTTCGACACTGAAATGTGCAATCTTCTTTAACTCAAAGGATGCTGGCAGTACATTGGAGTTGTTATTTAAAGTACATAACATGTCCACTCTCTGCCCCACTGGACACTCCCCAAAATCATACTTCTGGTTTGGCTCTACTTTCAATAAGACAGGCAAGGCAGTCCCTGTTAAGGCCACTTCAACAAATGTACCTGTTAGAATAAGATAGCAATAATATAGGTGAACTTCAGAAATTTACCTGTGACAATCTCTTGTGCTGAAAACTATTGTTTAAGTCTCTCTATGAGATTCCAAATAGGACAAGACCAACTGCGAATGGAAAAGTGTTTGGTTTTTCACTCACCAGTTTTGATAATAAGAGAAATTTCCTTTTGAAAAAGCCCAAAATACTTATATGTGACCTGAATTATTACTAGTAATTACTATTAAAACAAGTCGCATTTCATTGAGATTATTAGATTAGCAGGTAAAAGTATTCAGGTGTGTATACCTTCAACATTACTCTTTTCCACCTTTGCTGAGCTATGTAGAAAGCCGTTGTTAGCCCCAATCATCTGGATGTGCATGAAGAGGGCAAAGTCTTTCCTGGGAGCAGGTTCTGTTAGAGTCTTCCAGCCCTGTCGCGATGGATGCCACCTGAAACAAACATATCCAGCATTAATGATAACAAGCAAACAATTTATGACAAAAAAGAATGAACTAGATTCTTATTATTGTCTTATATTGCATTAAAACAAAGCTTTAGTCTGTGAGTGAACTCGTACCATAAAGTATTCATTATATATCAGTATGGCAAGAAAATTGTTAAATTTCTTTGTAAAAACAAGTAAACAAATTAGACAACCATTACATATCTAAACATTTACAAATTTCATTTTATTATTGATATAATAATGTTATAATTGTTGGTACATGTTGTCACAGGGGTGGAAATAAGAGCTTTTGAAATGAGCAGTGATCCGAATGAGTTAAGCCAGTGTAGTCAGGGAGGGGGCCGGCGGCCGCCCCCTCTTTACAATTTGGCCCCTGGTTGCAATTTGGCAATTATTTCAACACTTGTTTATCAAAGATTTTTTTTTTAATGATTGGAGAACAGACGTATGAAACACCGACTTCTGGACATAGGTGAACATTTCTCAATTACATTTCTAAATTTTTTATTTTGTCAACACAAATTATCGCATTTTTTATTTTTTTTTGTCAACGCAAATTTATTAATTCAGCTTTTTTACTATAAGCATATGCCTAAATTAATACTGATTGCTCTGAAAGCACATTTCTTCTAGTCAATTAAAAAACACATTGAATAAATTGTTGACAGTTTTATCACAGGACTTCTTATTGAGGACAGTCGGGTGAAAAGGTCATTTACCTGGGACTGAATCTAAAGAAGACAGGAATTTTCTCCCATGGAGCTAGAATCCCCTGGTTAGGAATTGCTGTAACCAGAGATGTTAGTACATTGGTCTTTCCTTTCTTATCAGCACTATTCTGATCAGCCATTGTAGCTGATGTGGTCATTGTCAAATCAACACCCTGATCAAAAAAAATCATTTATAGAGTGAATGATGAAGGTCAAACTAAAAAAAAATAATACAACAGTAAACAAAGCTACATTGGCTTTGAAGAGTTCATTCTGTTCTTCTGTTTGTGGTTCCATAGAGTTGTTGTTACAGGTCACATAAAGTCATTAAATACACTGTTTCAGCATCAAGAAAAGGTGTATGAGGAAAAAACATATCACAGCCTGGGAGCCATTTTACAAAGCCTGATTGCAAATTTAAGCACACGCAGTTACTATGACCCCACTTTTAAGACGTTGTGATGCCACAACAACTACACATTCAAAACGTTGCAAAGGCTTTGTGAAACGGGTACAATGTGTCTAAAATTCAGATAACCACATCTTGAGCACAACATTTTGGAAGGTTGCCTTCTTAGGAAAATTAAATTTGGGTAAAGTTACTCTGAATAAAACAGCTATACAGTCTCAATGATAACACCTACGGTACTAGTAAATAATTAGTAGAAAAGGGAAAAAATTAAAAAAATATTTGAATGAAACAATGTAAAAATAAGCACAATGCCTAATAAAAACTCTAACTAAACAAAAAAAGAGGCAGAAATACTCACTGCTTCCTGTGCAATGGCGTCCTCATCCAAAATGGCCACAAAGCTGACAGGCTCTGGTCCATTGTTATAAAGAAGAGCATGTTGTGTTCTATCTGTGCCATAATAAGTTGAACCAAATTTAATACACTCAATCTTCTCTTCATCTTCCAACGATAGTAATTCCAGTGCTCTCTCCACAATGTTAGCTTTGATACGGAGAACTTTGCTTGCCTCACATCCTTCCAGTTTTATTCTGAATAACAATAATAACAATTTAGTGGTTTTACAATTTATGGGTCACCAAATTTATGTCAATTGTTAATACTTTGGGCGTATTTTTATACATAAAAAAATTGCAAAAAAACCCACAAAACAAACTGATATAATTATACAAAAATGGTCTAGCCAGAGTTTTTTTTTTATCTTTTCACATATTTTTAATAAATTTCTACACATAAAATATTAACGATTCCAAAAGCCAAAACTTAAGAAAATGTTTCAACAATCTCAACATAAAAATGGAGATTTTGTTTCCCTGTGTACTTTAGTAAGTCTTTCAAAACCTTATATGAGGCATGAATATTTTCTCAGAGATTTTTTGTTTAGTGAACACTCAGTCTCATACTGATCAACTTTTCTCCAAAAGTCAGAGTATTCATTATATGTAAAATAAACACTTACTTGAACTCTTCATCTATTTTGTCAGCTTTATTAGTGACCAGTTCAACCTACATACAAAAAGCATAAAATTATTACAAGAATTGAAAAACAAAAACCCAAAAAACTTTTCACTTATTTTCAAAAATGTTAACTGAAGATTAGTAAAAAAAACCAACACAATAACGGTTGACAAAATGTTTTCCTGCCAGTCAAGAAAAAAATAGATTGATTGGTGTTTATCGCTGTGCTCAAGGTTATTTCACTTATATGACGGCGGTGTATTCCAGCAGCAGATGGCAGTGAACACAACCAAAAATGTGAATTCGCTTTAGTGTTATCGCTGTTGGGAAGATAATGTCCCCCCAGTGGTAAATATGACAGTATAGATATAATCTGGAAATATACTGCCCTTAGCCAGGGGGCTGTCAAGAAAAGGAAACTTCATTACTATTAAAGAGAATCTCTATTCATGTTTTATATTTGATAGTACTTACTAGGAATGAGTTGTTTCTTTTGGTGATTTTGTTTGCTATAGATTTAAATATATGTTATAATGGTTGACTTATAGGAAGCAGTTTGATTAATTTTCCCCTGCACAATCACTTACCTTAACTGACTGCATACTCTTTGCTGGTACAATTCCATTTGTTGGCACAATTGATACAGGTTTATTGCCAGTGTATTTAACCCTAAACTCGCCAGGTTTTGAGCCATGATTTTTTATTTTCACAGTCTTGGATATCACCTTGCTGTTTGCTACCACATTCCCAAAATCTACACCCCTGTCAACCTCCAGGGAGGGCTGTGCTGGATAGCTATAAATATTAAAATTGAAAAGTATATGGTTACTCAATACTGATGCTATAAAATGTACACGTAAGTTTAATAAATTAGTTGATCAGAAACCTTTAAACAGTATGGTTTGTATAATATGAAAATAAAATGTATTAAATCGTAAAGTAGGGAAGTCAATCATGATAAATAAACAACTATTTAAAAACATTGTAATTAAATAACTTGAAACTTAAAAAAAGGTGTTGCATACAAATTCAACAGAAACTGTGACTGAATGTTGAGTTGAGGGGCACAAATAATATGGAAATTAATTTATAAATACATTAAGATTAAAAGTAAGAAGTACATACGCAAATACTGGTATCTCAACCACCTCCCCATCTACTGTCACTACAAGTCGATCTTTGCCAGTTGATACATCTGCTGAACTGAATTCTACTATTGCTGGTACACACAAGCCTGGTGCAACTGAACCCTCAGGATTATCTACTTTTAGATTAAATTCCTTAAAAGATAAAATACATCAGCATTAAATAACATTACCATTGAAAGACAAAGAAGGGAAAAAAATACAAAATAATAAAAAAGAAGATGACAAAGATTATATTATCATTTATTTAAATCAAAACAAACTGAGAAAAATGTTAATTAATAAAAATAGCAAAGTTTACAACTGAAAATGACAAGTACATTTCTGTAATGAAAATAAGAAAAGTACAAAACCACATTATAATCTCTCAACTTGAGCTACAATACTGAATATCAACAGTTGTCAATATTGTACGTCATATGCCATGTGTCTACTTTCGTTAGATTTAAAACTTGAAATAATTAAACGGAAATGATATTTTATCAGTGGATTCAACAATAAACGAAAGTCAATTTGCGGACTTTTCTATAAGTCATTGAGGTAAAATATTATGTTATGTTAAAACACTACATTCGCACAATTTGAAACGCACCTTTAACTTTGGTCCATAGTAACGTATATTCTTGCTGCTTTTGCTGATATTTTTAACAGTGACATTGATTTCATAAGTATTATTCGGTTCTGTGTCACAAAACTCTATCACATGTGGGGTGATGCGGACACCAGCAACGTCACCTTCCATTTTCAGATATTAATTATGTATGCCTACGAGAAAAAAAATTAAAACTAAACTTGGACGAAGCTGTCATGTTGACAAGTTCCGTCGCGTCTCTCTAACATGACGCCATATTGTTTGGTGGTTGTTGCGCGCAGTATAGCCCCACATTCAAAGCCGCACAAAAAACGTACACATCTTTAACTAATTATTGATGATTTTCTCTCTTTTTATAATAGTTATGCATGATCGTCTATATAATCACGTTTTATAGCAGGTCATTTTATTTTTCTGACTTTTTTTTTACAAAAAAGTTTCGCACAGAAAAGGGGAAATGCGTCGACGAATATTTCACAGCTCTGCAAGCTGTGGTTGCCTAGCAATCCGCCATTGAACTTCAACAACACACTTGGCTAGAACTGCAAATAAACTAATAATTGTGCAGTTCCATGCATAGTGTTGGGAGTTTAAACTGAAAACAGGATGGGAGTCGATTACTATAACATCCTTGGGTTGACACGTAGTGCTAGCGATGCAGATGTGAAGAAAAAGTAGGTGTAAACCATTGATCAATGCCAAGCCTAACGAAAACAACTAAACTACATGTATGTTTTGACAGAAACATACACATATATAGTTTTACTATATTTGAGCTGCCACACTGTACTACGCAAAATAACTGTATCTTAAGCTGGTGAAATTAGGTGTTGTCAGCCATACCTTGTTTGTAAACCGGCGATCAAGCCATTTTGCCAGCATTTTATTACCTTTGTTACATACATGTAGCTGTCATTAAGCCTCACTGCTAAATTTAGGTTTGGTTCTGATTTTAACAGTTTTATTCGAGTTTCTTCTCTTTTTTTCTACATGTATTTCTTAAAAATTAGCAAATCTCATCCTATGGGACAAGAATTTAACTTATTGTATCATATGAGTAATTAGTAGTTACACCTTTTGACATGGCTGTCAATTTCAATTTTTATTTTTCAGCTATCGCAAACTCTCCTTAAAGTTCCATCCACACAAGAATGAAAATGACCAGGCAGCATATGATAAATTCAAGCAGTTAGCAGAAGCATATGATGTACTAAGTGATTGTAAGTAAATAAGTGACTAATTCTGTTAGTTTTGTCTGAGTATCACCAGGATAACAACGGTTAAGTACAAGATGACAACTGTGAATTAACCCTGTCATAGCTATTTCTTACAATTGTTTTTCTTCTAAAATATGTATTAGATGCTTTTCCTTTTATTCAAGAAATTATTACCAGGTGTAATCTAAATATTTTATTATTTATATCTCTCCCTTTTAGTAAGGAAACGTGCTGTTTATGATCAGTTTGGCGAGGAAGGTTTAAAGAATGGTGTACCCGAGGGAAGTGGAGAGACTGGAGCCTGGACACAAGGTTACACATTCCACGGCAACCCTGAAAAAACATTCAAGGACTTCTTTGGTGGAGATAACCCATTTCAAGGTATTTGAACTACATGTAGTCTCATTAGTAGTCAGAATCACTTCTGATACTGAACAGGATTGAATCTGGTAGTTTGCGCTCAGTTTCTTTATTCGGAGGACTTTTTTGCAAGTCTATTAGTTTATCTCATGATGAACTTCTGACAATAACTCTGAGTTGGACATTGCTTACAGTAGCCTATTCTTATTTATAGGATCAAGTCTGCTTGTCGACCTTAGGTGTAATAGTGCAATTTCCTGTGGCTGTGGATAGCGCAGTGTGGTTTAAAAAAGGCTTCTTCCCAACTTTCCACCAAATACCAACAATGCAGTTGTTATAATAATACTTTGATAAAGCTGCATAGGCTTGCGCCTCTTTCAGTAATAATACATTGCCAACATCAATAAAAGTAAATAAATATAAGTTTTTTGTTTAAAATAAGAAAATGTTCAAGTTTAAATAAGCAATTAAATAAAGAAACATTATAACTGTATGTTTAAAATGGTGTTTCTTCTAGTTACAAATTTAAAGACAGAGAAAAACAAAAATATATATAATTATAAAATTAGAGTCAGAAAATTTGTTGGCCTCCAAACTTGGTTTCTGGCATACACTCAATTTATAAAAAAAACGTTACATTTAAGGTATTATATATTTTTGTCAAGAGTAATCACACTGGCACAGGGATATTCGACTAATGAAAGTCGATAAATCATCTCATGTTCTAGATCAATTCTCGGAGACAAATTTCTAGATAGACCTGAATCTAGAGTTGTTCTGGATAACCTAAAGGTGCATCTCGAGAAAAGGCAATACATGTAATATGTAAATTGTGAAGATAAATATGTGGCGAATATGTAACACACATAGATATTAGGTATGGGTTAAAATAATTATTATTAAATAGTCATCACATGAATTTGTTTGTTGGTAAAACGCCAGGTTAGGTTTTTAACACTTTGAATTCACTCTTAATAACCTTTGTTAGCATGTATATCACAACTAATGGCTATGTTATAATCAGAGTTAGAGCATCAGCCATGTCTGACAGTTCATACAGTAGTACCTCTGAGGAAGGTATGTACATATATGTATAGTGTTTGTTTATGTGGTGGTGGGCTTTCTCTACGATGTTGCTATCAAGCTTTGGTCAACATGAATCAAATTTGTTGTGGTGCCTTTAGTTGTAAATTTAAACACTGTCTTATTGCATCATTCCTTAAGCCCTTTGATTGTTCAGCATTTTGTCCTGTAGAAAGAGAGAGGTATAGCATGTAAAACCCCATGCCCATTGTAGATAGGCAAGAAGATGTGAAAAAGAGTTGTTTGAAGACGCATTGTTTTACATGAAAAGGTGAATTTTCACAGCCATCATGATTTCTTCTTAAGTTTTAGGTGGATTTTATTTTTTATATCTTTTTTGGTTGTTTCTTGTTGAAGAGTTTTATGACCGTGTTGATGGAGACTTAAGTATGGGTTTTGGAGGTTTGTCTGGCAGAGGTAGAAAGAAGCAGGATCCCCCAATTGAAAGAGACCTCGCTCTATCTTTAGAAGAGGTATTCCACGGCTGCACAAAGAAAATGAAAATCTCCAGAAGGGTAAGTAAATCATAACTGTGGGTCATAATCATGTTCTTGGAATAACTATAAACTCAATTAAATTTAAAAAATGAATAAAATTAAAAAAATCACATTTAACTCATATGAATTAACACAAGCAGTTCAGTTATAGTAACAATATGTGAGTTATATAATCCATTGAACAATCAATCTCTTGTAAGCATTCTGAGCTAACAGACGATTAAATAACTAAGTGAATAAAATATACCCATCAGCATTGTATAACATCAGATAACAGCTGATGAAATTCAGGGTTTCAAGCTAGCCAACAAAGCCAAATGAATGTCTGTACAATATTTAAGTAACCATAAACCTTCATCAGTTATAAAAAAGAATTAGTTACAGAAAGATTACCAGATGTCATTTGTTGACATTTTAAAGATAGAAGAAGGGCTTTTTACATTACAAATTAAGATTAACCTGTTTGTTTTGTAAGAGAACACATTTTTACTGTATATATAATGCCAATGACAATTTCAGGTTATGAATGAAGATGGACACACATCAAGTATCCGAGATAAGATTTTAACAATCACAGTGAAGAGAGGGTGGAAGCCTGGTACAAGAATCACATTCCCACAGGAAGGGGACCAGGGACCTAACAATGTACCAGGTAGGTTTAGAAAACTGCTCTTGAGCCTAATTTAACATGTAGCAGTTTTATCCAATAATCAGGTTATCTGATTGGAGTTGATTCTTTTAATATTCAGAGCTCAATGCGACCTAGTTTTGTTGTTGTACGTACATCTTGGGAAAGTGTCCCTGGAATGACCACCTTCCTTCACCTTTCAAAATAGCCTTCTTGTCATAACCTTGATTAACAGTTATTGTCAGAAATAAACATCTTTATTCCCTTGTTAACCTGGGTAAAATGTTTTTATTGTGAATGGAGTCTGAGTTATTGTCCATAAACCAAGAAACAAATCAATTCTATTTTGTGTTGATAACAAGTTACCCTTATGCGAAGTATTGTTCAAATGCTTTATTAACATATAAATATGTCATATCATGATTTTCCTCCCTTTGAAATGGATGTTCTCATATGGACCAAAGATAATCAACAGATAGTAATAAATGTGTTTTTTCCACAGCTGATATTGTGTTTGTTGTGAAGGACAAACTACATCCGCATTTCCGTCGTGAAGGAACCAATCTAATCTACACAGCCGATGTTCCTCTTGGTAAAGCTTTAACTGGGTGTACTGTAGATATCTTCACATTAGACGACAGAACACTGCATATCCCCATCAATGACATTGTCAAGTAAGTGAAATGATTTAAGTCTTTTCGAAAATTATAAGTTTCAGACAGAGCTTTACGAAAATGTTACTTTTTTTGTAGCCAAACATGACATTTTATTTCTACGAGATTTAGTTGATAAGTATAATCTGTACAACAATTGGGTAAAATTTAATTCTTACATGTGTGATATTAGATCTTAAAAAGAATATTTCTACATTGATTATTCAAGTTTTATTATATATATCAATATCATTAAGTTAAATGTATACACAAATGTATGCCTCAGTCATGTAATTAGGACTAACAAACCATAAAACTTCTACCTTCAGACCTGGCTATGTTAAAGTGGTACCTGGAGAAGGAATGCCCATTTCAACAAACCCATCCGAAAAAGGAGATTTAATCATTGAATTTAACATAGGATTTCCAGCCACCTTAACACCTGAGAAAAAAGAACTTATCAGAAGCGCGCTGTTGTAGTCATGAATATATGTTTTTCACTATAAAAATCAAGAATTAGGTTTTATATCATGAATTATGAAGGCTATACTTAATTAAATCTCAAGAGAATCAAGGAAAAAAGTAATGGTTTTAAATCTCATTTTGTAACATAAATTATGGAATGTTTTAAAGAAATAAATTCCGCTACAGTGTTGTACACTTTTTAAAAATAATCCTATTGTAAATAGTATATTTATATGCTTGAATAAAATGTCAAAACATCAAATCTGATTTTTGGAAGGTTTCATTTATTTGGTAATCTTAATCTTTGTTTGCAAATCAAGGGGAGTAATCCTAAATCACACTTAAAGGGGAATAACTCGTATACTCAAACAACGGGAAATGCTTCAGAATGGACGGTTATGTTTGTCTAAGGTACTAAATAAAGGTTACTCAATCATCTTTGTATTTTTCACTTGATCCATAGTGAACCTTCATGTATTCATTTTGATGAGAATTCATCTAGTGGCTTACACAAGAAGTCCAACCAGAAAATTCACAGCTCAGCCACAAAATAATGACGCAAGTTTTTTTCGTTTTTGCTCAGTACCTCACACTGACTTAAGTTGGGCTTGTAGCTCTTCTCAGCAGGTCTAAACGGTGAAAATTGAACAGTACTTACCCATCTCATGTCACAAGAAAAAAAACATGGAAAAGATTTGGCGGTTTCTTCAAAGTGAAAACTGAAAGATGTCTGCACTCAAAAATGTTAGACATCGACATATATTGTCAACTTATTTAAAATAGACAGAAAATGTAGAAAATATCTGAAAGGTGGTTTGGAAAGAAAATTAACTATATTTTCTTATCTAATTTCCGTTTGACTTTGTAAGCCCATCAATTTATGTATGGGTTGAATGGATCCACACTTCTTAATGTCACTTTAAATAATTCTGAACTAAACCCTCGTTTAAGTAAATAACTACATGTCTTTTATTAACAAAATTTGAATCTTTTGTACAAAACAAGATTTAACACTTTCTGGGAAATTAAGATTCCATAGGATTGAGTCGCCAGATTTGTAGATAAAACTTCCCAACAACCTTATAAGAGACATTAAATATTATAAATATCTAATCTATTCTTGGAAAATATTATGACCAATTTGAAAACTATAATATCAGCAAACACATTTGAACAATAACTGATAATATATCTAAGTCCATTTTGTTAAAAAGAAAAATGGGCAATGTGATATTATTATAAGTACTCCAACATGAATTGAATTAGAGTTAATTTTATGGACTGAAATTAAATATGAGATACAGCTCTAAAATTATATTGTTTTTAAGTTCATTCTTAAAGTAGATACTTGCATGAATAACGTGGTTTCTAGAAAGTCGTATGTTAGTTAGTTACAAAGCATCATTTTGGTGTTGATCATGCACAGGAAGCAGAATCCTGTTAAATCTTTAATGTCTCCTAAGAAATGGATCTTTACCATGTTAGTGGTTGTTTGTGCTGGAGCCCCCTGTGACCTGGTGCTCTCAGGCATCAGGAAGACAATATGTTCCTATGCCAAAAGCTTAGGCTAGCCAAAATGATATCTGTTACATTGAACAATATCACATCTAGTGAGTGGAGTCACCTAACATAAGTTAAAATGACAATTACAGTAGTTCAAGTTTGATGATTGGTGTTTGATCAACTTCGATGCCATATTCAAGAATATCGGGTTTTATTTTAGTGGTGCCAGTTTTGGCTGGATCAAAATCATGCCATACCACACACTGGCATATCAACATATGTCTGTACATTAGAGTTACAACGGGTAATTAAGAGATCTATGCATACATTTTTCAAATATAGATGTAAATATTGCCTAAGAGGACAAAGCAGAACATTATTATACATAAATTCCTGTAAAAACTTCTGTAAAATCAATTAAAGTTGCATAGTTATTACTGAAGTGAACACTCCCAAAATTCAAATGTAAACAGAAATTTAAATATTGAAATTACAGGTTTTTTTCTGTTTGCTCTGTGTTAAACACTGTCTTAATGGTTATTTCCATAATATGTGGATACCGTGTTTTTGCAACAGTGCAGCATTACTGGAATAGTATGTACTGGAGACACAGACCCACGCAGTCTTCGTATATGAATAAAGAAACAAACGGTTCTTTCTCCCTTTATAATTTTGGAGTGTATTTGTTCAATACCCCACCCAGGCACAATTAAATAACAGCTGGCACCCCAGTTGTTGGTCTCACCCTTCATGCAATTAAAAGTATGTACTTTGACTTGGTCATGAATTGCTCAGCCGTTTGCATTATGAGGGAGACACTATACTACTATACTCCATCGCTATTGTTATTCGTCAGCTATATTTAAGATCTGGTATTCTACATATCAGAAGCAAAAATCACACAAAGTCATTCAAACATCTCAAGACTTCATCATCACAAGTCACTAGGGGGCCACACATCTTGATTATACAAATATCTGAAATATAATGGAAAGTCACATTCAAATAAGCAACCAAATTGACTCTTATTACTTGGAAGTTTTTTTTTTCAAATTGATTGTGAATTTTCCTAATTACAAAAATCAGGACATAATGTGAGCAGTTATATTTTATCAACTTAGTATTTTTTGTAGATATGGAAATATTTACATTTAGCACAAAAGAACCCCATACTTTACAGAATAACCTAGATATAGAGGCTATACAGTCAATTAATATGGCCATTGGCCAATGGCCAAGGTGAAGGTCACATTTCCCAGATAAAAGTACCTGACACACCCACAGAAAAAAACCCAATGCAACAAATTTAAGTAAAACCTACTATAAAAGTACCTATTTAAAGAAATCCTACCTTTTATATTGATTTAAAAAGTTTGCGCACCGCACCTTTAACTGGATTGCTTTCCATTAAAAGCTATTTTGTGGTGCTCACCTGTGACAAAATCACAAGTGACGCACACACTCATATATAAAGACATTTTAAAAACTCCTCTCCACACCTGAAGAAGTCTACTGGATATAGACGAAAGTTTGTGAACTGATTATCTATTTATATATTTTATTTACTTTGTTAATCTGTAAGGTGCAACATTATTTTCCTTGGCTATTATTTGTTAAGACTAACACGGCTTCACATATCTACTGGATTGATTTGAAAGGTATGGGAGGTCTACGATTGACCCCACGACTCATCAAGACCAATCCTGTAATAAATAATATTGTTTACTCACCACAGCATGTCAATACTACACTTTAAAGCCCATTTTTCTCATACATTCTTTATGAGCTTCAATGAGATCTCCACATTCATCTTCTCCTTTTTCTATTATACTGAAAAAAGAAAACACAAATATAAAATCAAAAACTGAAATGTGTTCTCAAGGTAATCAACATGGTCAGTTCTGTAACTTCTGTTCAGACTAAAAAATTACATTGAGTATTAACAATGATTATTCACATTAGTAGACAAAATTTGAATGGATTTACGACATACTTAAGGATATTTCACTCATAGGAAGACCTGCCAACCGAATGGGTTAATTGTAACTTGATTGGTTCATTGGGGTTTTGCATAGAACTTGGGGTTATTTCCCCTGTGCTAATAGATGGTAAATGTTGACATAACATTTATGTGTCTAAACATTGAGTAAATATGAAGTTATTTGTGTTTGAAAAATACACTACTTGACAGTACTTGTTACTTGTATACTGTAGTTCCATGAAACTTTGGACTGAAATTGGATCATGCATAAAACTTATGGAGGTTTTATCCTAAGCGACACCTAGCGGAAAAGCAGTGGTATCTCTCACTTTGACTTGGAACAACGAGGTGAAGACGGTGGAATGCACTGGAATGTTACCGGCAGTGGGCAGTAACGGGATGATTTGGTGTTTTTTACCAGCCCGCCCACCCACCCATCCCGAAGACGTCATCTAGCATACCGCTCTACGTATGTTGTGACCAAAATGTCTCCACTTCCTGCCCAGAACTTAACCATAATAGTAAAGTTTGCTGGATGTCGCTTACGTTACCTGTAAACCCTCGTTGGTCTAAATTATGATGATTGTTTGGTGTTTAACGCCATGCTCAAGGGTATTTCACTTATATGACAGCAGTGTGTTCCAACAGGAGACTGCGACTCAAACATAACCCACTGTTGGAAAGATAATGTTCCTCCAGTGCTAAGTATGACAACATGAGGCTGGAAACATACTGCCCTTAGCCAGAGGACCAATTTATGACGATACTCAAAACGAAAATCATATAGCCAGTACCCCTTATTAATGTGTATACAGACAGTTGTAAGTAACAAACAACACTCCAAGAGACATGTTTATTGCCCTTACATAACCAGAACCTGTATGTATACACATTTATCCCACATCATCGGCACATACATGTATATAAATTTGTTCATTTCCTTTGTACTCATCTTTCCTCCTGATGATGATAAATTAAGGTCAAAATGCTTCTATTCTTCCGGCTTCGCGATATTAATTATTATACGTTTTGACAAGCAGTGTTACTACCACAGACGCTTGTATCTAGAGAATAATCGCCGAAAGAGAATAATCGCCGAAAACTCATTACACTAGCCCTCTACT
>JAVFBZ010160251.1:3803-17849 GCA_032466195.1 Katharina tunicata | reverse complement strand
GAAGGTTATGCGGCTGGCTTGTTGGATACTGTGTGTCAGGAGAAGGTTATGCGTCTGGCTTGTTGAATACCCTGTGTCTTGAATGTTTGAGTGTTTTAATGTAACTAATATATTTTGCCGTCATAAACGAGACGCACATAGAAGCCTCGGAGTGAACTAAACTCTCTTTTACACAGCTCTTAATTTTCATTCTTTTATTACAGCACCTACATACTCGACTTAATTTACCAGCGTGTTGCAATAACAACTCCGTGTCGTGATATCGAAACATTTAAAGTACAAGATAACCTGCCTCGACCCGTAAACTATATCATAGATCGCCTAACAAAATCAGACAACCGTCATCCGGATGGTGTTTAGAAATTTTAAATAAATACCATGTGACTGGATTTATGAGCTACTGGGAATTGAAATCGCTGAAGAAAACGAACTTATTTTCTTTTGAATGTTTTTCTGTAGATATTTATTTTTGTATTCCAAGATTTAGCAGTTCTTACCGTGGTTAAACATAAGCATTGAGAAAAAGCGACTGGGCGTTTTAAAGTGTTGCGTACTGAAAGCTGATCCCCACTGGATTATTCATGATAACTATGAAAAACTGTAACTGAGTGATGCCACAAAACCAACAATACCACAGTCTAAAAGTGGTTTTGAAAATAAGTCTCACAATTTCTTTAAATCGAATTTACAGAAACCGTTTCATGCTTGACTAGGATTGAATACCAAAATTGTATTTTGAAATAAATTAGTTTGCTTCATTAAGTGCCAATCGTATAGAGCATATGGTTTATACTACCATGAATGGTTTGGCCAGATCACAGCTACGTCTTATATTATTGGTCTTTCACTAGTGTACACAGGTACCCGATTTTGTGTTGTCAAGTGGGGTATTTCAAATTGACACCTATTTACTTAAGCTATGTATACCAAAGATAGGTACCTTATCTAGATTTCTGCAGAGTTTATAGACAACGTCAACTACCTGTTCTCCACCAGAGAAAGGGGGCTGGATCGAGTTACGTATGCTTCAGTAAAAGGGATTATACTTTGCTAAAATCTTAAGTGGTATTGGTCGTCACCATAAAGTATTCATATAGAAACTTTAAGTGGCAGTGTTAGTAAATTGATTCCACCGCGATATCGCCAGGATTTCGTATCGTATTTTGGACTCGTTGGACATGCCCTCTCCAACAATCGCACATTTTATCTGAACATGAGTCAATTATTTGTTTGCAAAGTTTGTCTTAATCCTAACACTGACGTTTTTATTAGGAAAACATACCCTAAAGTAGATCTCGAGCAATATTTGTTTTTGCCTTCAAAATGATACGCAGCTTTGCTAGCCATCATAAGTAGTTTGTTAAAAACGGAATAGACAATTAACCCAGAATATTTCCCATTGGTCATTGAAGTTTGAACTATTTTGTTTTCATGTCGCACACATGTATGAGACGTTAGTCTGAAGAGTTCATCGGACGGACCACTCATCTCATATTACATCCCACTTGCAGAACAACACCCTCATAAACACCTAAAGCAATAAACAAAACTTCTACTTCCTCAAAGCCACGTATAAGAGACAACATAAGTTGTTGGAATAAAGAATTACACAAGCAGTAAGCTGAATACCATCCACTGCATAACTCATTGCCAAGTACCTCATCGCTCATTACAATTTACTTCATCGCTCAATACTGTTTACCTCATCGCTCGTCACCATATACTTTATCGCTCCGTACCATCTACCTCAACGCTCATTGCGTCCCATCCCAACATCAGCTGTATGTTTGCATGTTTGTTAAAGTGTGTATTCCGTAATGAATTCTAGATTGTCGATTCGTACTTTATTTCAAGAAACTCGAACATTATTTTCATTATTGTTAGCTTTTTACAACTGCATGCATTTCCAGATCCTTAATATAGCTTTCTAACCATACAACTCTTTACTTTACAGACGACCAAGAAATTGCGATACCGCTTTGGCGTGATTCTTGATCAGTTACAACGGGAAGAAAATGTCCCTTATAAAGCAGCTCTTTTGGGATTTATCAACTGCCTCATCATATACTCCAAAAACATAGAAGACAGAGTTCGGATCAGAAATGAATTCATTGGTCAGTAATTAAATTATTTACGTTTTAAATATATTTTAATTCATTTTATTTTTAAGTCTGAATCATTAGTAAATGTGTAATATTTTAAAAAAAGCTTTCTTCTCTTACTGGTGTTTTTTTTTAAAGTTTTTAATTAACAACTGACAGAAATTTAATAAAACTATTGCTAAAATAAGTTTGTGCATGTCTTGCAAATGAGTTTGATTGAATGTTAAGAAAGTTTATATATAAGAGTTTATTAAGTATTTTAATTGCTTATTTTGTACTTGCTGATATTCTCTGAATGAAACGTCGAAATTAAATCATGAATGGCCTCGGGATTTGTTGATATATAGTCTTTATTGAAAGGTAATCTTTCCAGTTGATGACTTCTATCCCATCATCCAGTCAGACTCAGATAGAACACTAATTAGATTTTGTTAACAATATTTCCACCGGAGTACATCTCCTTAATTTACTGTTGGATCACGAAAGAGCTTTAAAAATAAAGATTTATCAGTTATATTTAAAGTTTGTCAGATGGCTAGTTATTTCAAATATGTATTTGATAGTATGATGTCAGTAAGGTTGAAATCCTTAGGAAAACTGTCTGTCTGGAAGCTGTGTGTAAAATTAAAGGTATTGGCTGAAAAGATTTTGTGTAAGTTGTTTCTAGGAAGCGCAAAGAGATCACCAAAACTACCAACAAGCACTGCTAGTTATAACAGTTTTATTAAAATATGGAAAGATGAAATCCTCCACCCCCTCCACCACCCAGGAAACATTTGACCGAAAATGAATTCGTTCCTGAATGGTGTGTGTCCAGTGTATTGAAAACAAAAATGCAGGACCGTAGTAATTTGTCAGTTAATCAGCCAACCCCCCTTTCTTCTGTGGACACAGGCTGTATATTACATCAATACCTTTGTTCTCAAATGTCCTTGTATGATTATGTAGTGGTTAGGAGAGTGAAGCTATTGTCAATGATGGATTGTGGAGGAGAATAGGCCATGATTAGCCACACACTGTGAGTTTCAGCTCCTGCTTTGAGCACTGAGGCACACGGCTCAGTGCTAGCGACACACGCCCTCTTCGTCACGGCGATCCGCAGGGCGAGACCGTGGCCACTTGCCGTGCGGACAGAAATCCCTCGACAAACTGAGTGTCAATTTCGCTAAACTTCAAATCCCTTATAAAGAGTGCAAAGTTTAGGCTAGAATGTCTTGACACCAAAAGTTGAAGGTCAGAGAAAGACCGGGTGTTTCCTTCAATTTGTCCTAACAGTGCAGGGTTTATATCAGAGAGGTTTCGTCCTCACCTCGTCCTCCATTCCCCTCGTCCTCCATTCCCCCCAGTCACCAACTTCTTTAACTATAACTATTTTTACACCCATTAACGGCGACGGACACTAATTTAGCTTAAAGGCAGTTGTGCAGCTAGTGCAAGCAGAAGTCTCACTTATTGGATAGTCCTCTCGATTGTTAAGCTGACCAGGTGAAAAAACTGGGAGTTGGTGAAGCGATGGTGTCGCCGGAGCTGTCTGCACTCTGGCTCCAGGCAATAAACCCTCCTAGCACAGTTGATATTTTAAGATCATTCAGGTCAAATTTGTTAATCTCAACAAATACCTTCTGTCCGATGATAAAGATAGATACACCTAGTATTGGAATATGTTTCATTAATTTTTTTCGTGAAACGCGAATAAGGCTAACTATGCTTTCAGCAGAGTATACTTAATGAATTTATGCACATATACATCGCTCGATAGTACTCGATACCAACACCAAATGCATAACATGATATAGGCAGTTTCTATTTTAAAACTTAAAATTAATCTTTAAAATTAAAAGTGGAAATTGTAAGGTACAACATTAACACTTGACCGTTTCGGAACGATATTTAAACTAGAAAAATAGTTTCAACTCTGTGTTTTCTTCTTCCATATACCAACTAATAAATCTATTTTTAGTGCAAATGACTAATTCAAGATCGACTAAATTATATGGACAAAATGGACAAACTTAAATGGTTAGAGCATGTATATGGTTTCAACGAAGTACTGAAGAAATCGCCTGTGGGAACGGTTGTTTCCTCGTGTTCAATTCTACACATTTTGTTCTATCAATACGTGTTTTACTGTCACGACTCAGCTTTTAAACCGTATGATAAATGTTTTTGTGCAATTTGAGAGCATAAATAGTATAAGCAGAATCATAAAAAAAACTGTTAAGAATGGTGGCATGGTGTAGTGACATCTCGGAGGGTAGTTAATAGGTAGGCGCACACGATATGCCTACCTAATAGTCCTGAGAATACCATTACAGGGATAGGATTCTCGGTTTCTCTTTTGTTTGAAATCATTTGAAGATACTCTTTTCTTAAACCAATTCGAGTTACCTCTTTATCACGGGAATCAATCGAGGGTATTCATATTGTCGCTAATTTCATCGACTCTTTGCACTGAGAAGTATTTAGTTATATATGTATTCTGTTATTATTTGTAACAGTTGTAGTTAGGAGTGAGCTGTTTGGTTTGCTATATCTATCTGATGTATGTTATTTATGCTTTCAGGACTCAAACTTCAAGGGGTTTTAAACCGACTCAGGTGAGTTCAGTATTACAATCAAGTAACCATTAGATTATCACCTTTCTGCTCACACAAATATTTAGCGACCGCAGCTACATGTAGTAGAGGTTGCCAGAAGAGTTGAATACCAACCTGTATGGGATTAAGTCCACACGCTATATCCTCGTGAGGAGGCGCCATAAAACTAACTAAATAGTGGCAATTTCTCAATTTCTGTATTGGGGCAGTCATAAGACTAATTACCGTGTGATAAAGCGTGAAGGTAACCTAAACGTTTAATGGTAGTTTCTGCAACACCGAGAGTTGAAGTGCGTAATTGGAATGGTAGCCAAAGAAATATATACTCACGGACGGGTGTTTTTAATGAAGAATGGTATTTCACATTGGTTTGACAGCTATAGTAATTTAAAGCATATGGTGTTATTGTGTATTGGAGATTGTTACGTAAAGATAAGCACCACTTCTTTATTAATGATGACTATCGTGATCTTTCAAATTTGCGGTTCTTCGCTCCAGGGCTTCTTAATAAAAAACCACGAGAGGCCATTGGTGTTGCTAATTCTTCCCTGCACGCTAACTCACAGAGTAAATTATAGGTTGTATTTATATGGATACCGTTGAGTTAAGACTCAGAACAATTTCAGTTTATGTTTAATCAAACACATTTTATTTCCTCCCATTTTCCCCATTAACATAACCTATACCCTTTTGATGAAAACAATATTGCATTATAATTCAAACGTTTGTACTTTTTTAATTATTTATAAGAAAAGAGGCTGTTTCTGTCTAATTCGTTCCAGAATGGTATCGAAACACTCTATTAAAACATCCCTCAACCATCCAGACTGACGCTGTTATGAGATAGAAAATTATATTTCTACGCAGCAAATTTAACTAAATAAAAACTTTATAGTCAGGGAATAGTGTTTACCCTAAGTGAATGAAGTCTGACTTATATAAATTAATTTGTAGCAAGTTTGGACTTAAAAAATAAATGTCCACCTAAATGAAAGATAATTGAACAACTCTACTAATATTCCCTTCAATACGATTTTCAGTAGCAGTAATGTCTAAATCTGACATTGTTGTACGTCAGATTGTGACGCAAAAGAGAGACAGGTCAGGCTAATAATGTCGACAGTTGGAATAGCCTAACACCTGACAATTCACTTGGCTGGACTTCAGTAAACTTGTCCTCAGTATATTCGTGCTTTGCCATATCTTCTTTAAATATGTGTGTTGGACTAACGCCGTCACCTCCCCACCTTTTGTCAACAAACTTTCATAAAATGTTCTTTAGCTTAGGTGTTCTGTCCAGTTAAATCTACTAGAACTCTTTCAAAACCCTAGGTGTCTTGTGTATCTGCTAGACTCGTGGCTAAGAATACCTGGAGACCGTTCCAAATGTTATACTAGGGTCCCACAAATCCGGATCTACATGTTGTCAGCAACACTTTATACGGATATATCTGAGTTACGTTTCATTTTGTGCTTCTTTGATGGTAGTAGACATATTTAACGTCCATTCAAAGTGGGATATCTAGGCCATGTGCCACTTGAACTTGGCGTCTCTTTGAACAACAAAGACTTCCCTTCAGAACTTGTCCACCTACTGAGCATTTGTATTCAAGAGCGTTCCTTTTTCTAAAATAAAAACAAAAGAAAAAAGAACCAACAATCTGGAGGACGTAAACAATGAAGTATAAACGTAAGGAATGAAAGTAAAATGACTTGGGTTCGCTTTCTTGGCCATATTGCTAATCGCACTACAGGATATATGGAAGCCACTTTACACTTTCTGTTGGTTCTCACGCCTTGCGTCATACCCACAAGCTGTGTATGCACTCCATATTTTCATGCCAGGTTAAGTCAGACAAAGCTACTTCATGAACGTCACCTATTACATGGGTGGCCCACTTTATTTGACAAGCTCGAGTTGATCTGCAATCTTAAGCTTGTCCAATTCCACTGCTTTCCTTGGCTTTTAAATGTAATAGAACAGTCAGGTCTTACCTGAACAATTTGTGTTTCGTGTACCAAGATAACTGCGTTCTGTACTCGACAATATTCTGACATTTTCTCTTTAGATGTCTACAGGTATATAACTAGCCAGCAACAAAAGCGTCAACGTTAAAACTGGATTTTGAGAGAAGGATTGCAATTTTCTGAAAACAGTGACACCTATCGGGGTGTTAGACAAAGGCAGAGAACTCCGCGGATTATCATTCTGGCATGTCACAGTCACATAGGTTTATTCTATTGAAACTTAAGGTTTTAAATTGCGCTGATCACATATTCACACGATATATTTATTTGTTGTAAAATAATATTAAATGATGTAAGCAGGGTCTGGTCTGCAGAAGATTTTATCACGTCTTGGAAAGCCAACTCGCGGTAAGCGACTGGATTAACAGATTTCCCATGTGACCTAGAACAACTGAAGATTTATAAAACGCTGATGAAATAACATCTTGTGTGGACTGGATTGCAGATGTCAGTAAACGTGCGGTCTGACCTTCTTTACGTCATCTAAACTGGCAATGTATTCAAAGCGGATACTTGAGCCGACAACAGAGCACACAATCCACCCGGTTAATTGCTCTCTTTGAAATGCAACCCTTTGCTTTGTGTGGAACACCTGTGGAACACGGACTCACTGGAGCCCCCACGGCAAAGGTTCTGGGTTCCGACTTACCTGTAAAGGTGATAAGTTTAACCTTTGACATTGCCATAGTACAGACGTCTCTTAGCTGTGGTCGTATTCAAGGCTGTTTAAATGGAAATAATAAATAAATAAAAAAACTATTATAGAATTTTTAAGTAAACTTTTTCAAATTCTAAGAATAATTCTGCCCTCTTTTCTGTTGAACTTCGTTGTTCTTAAAGAAGGTTTGTTTTTGTGTGAATTATCGCTGTTTTATCTTCTCTCTTGACTTTAGATAAGACAAAGTTGACATTGGCATGCATGGTTAATCCTGTAGTAGTGTATACTAAAACAGAGATAAATCACAGCAGAAGTGGTGGATATGTTTGATGTTGGGGCAGGGTGGCCGATCACACCTCGTCTGCCCACACACTACGGACAATACACAAAACCTCTTTCATCCAAACATACACATGTACTAAACTGCTTATTTGTTTGTTGACAAAGTAATCAAAAATTATTTATGTTAGTTGAAATGTCTTTCAGTTGAAGAAATATTGTGTTCCGTAAACACTATCTAGAATTGTAGTTATCTATTGAAATTTGTGAAGACAAACATCCTTTCAGCGAGTGGGTTCGGGCTTCCGTAATAAGTCTCTTCATTAGATGCGCAATTTAAAATCGGTTGTCAGGTCGCAGGACCAATCGCCTATTGAAGAGTAATATGTTTCTTTGCTAAAAATGCATTATTTTCATATTTGGATCAGTCTCATTTGCTATGTTGACAAATTCCGTAAATGTCTTGAATTGAATAAAGAAAGAGGGTTCAGGGGAACAGACTGTGTAATAACTTAAAAGGCAATATTAGAGCGGCAGTAGAGTGACAGGACGGAGTGCTAAGCCAGGGATAGCAGTTAGAGACCCCTCTCTTTTGAAGTGGTCATCGGGGGTGTCAATTAGATAGCTGGAACAGCCTACACAAAGTCCGTTTACTTATTCAACGCTCACCTAATATATCTTACTCACGCCTAGGTCCGATTTTGTGTACTTTTCTGAGCAAACCCCTTGTTTACACGTATTTCTGAACTTCGTGACCCGCAGTGCTATTAAAATATCGTTATGGGTTGAAGGGCAAAGAGCCTTTATGAAAGAGCAGAATCTTTGTAGCGAGTGAATCCGGCTTTCCGGCCCCGCCAACTCGAGAGGATCAACAGATTTCTTCCGCCATGTAGACTGACAGTTTCCAGCAGACGATTTTTACAGTCATGAAAACCACAAGATGCAATAGCAACTACAGGTGGCCATAGCGGAGATCAAAATTTGGAAAATAGTTTTGTGTCCATTTCCCAGCGCGCGTTGAGAGGCAGACATTATGGTTCTCAGTGAGGGGCCTTACGCTGGAATTTAAGGGCTCGGGTAGATTTCAAGCAGGATTCCAGCAGATTATCTCTTTGGCCCAAAACCGTTTGACACCGTCTTTTCTTTTACATATGTATATCTGCGAACGTTGTGAAGAAAGCTATGTGTGTTCATAACCCAGAGTTTCGGAATCAATCCCACTTAAAAAAAACCCACTGACAAATGTGTCATCTATTATGAAGTTCCCAATGCAAAACAAAATCCACAGCTTTAGTTTTTCATCGTATTTCTTGGTCGTCATGAAGTTGTATTAAAATAAAACATTAATTTATTTGCTTTTTGTCCTTTCGGATTGACAGGTGGAAAACAAATGGGAGCATTATGTTCTAGTGCTTAATGAACTTGGGTTGTCGTCTTCCGTTTTATCCTTGTCGATTGAAGTAGCATCGATCCTGATAAATAGAGCAAAATTATTTAAAACTTTGACTGCCCAACCAGTGCTAAAACACTAAACTGAGTTAATTATCATTTCTGCCAGAATTGCGACAGTTGTCAGTTTTAGTCTAGATGGGGCTCTGGTTTGCTACACATTTGCCAGAAGTTTGAACTGAACAGAATAGTTCGAGACGAACTAGGACTGCTTGGTACTATTGTTTGTAGGCCATTTTGATGGCTTATTTGTGATATAGCTTCTTTACTCATCTCTTTAATATAATGTAATTGTTTTATGTCAACATCTCTCTGGTTTAAATAGAATGCTCGTAACGTTAAATAATTAAGTATAATGTGTGTATCTATATGCATCCCTAAATAAACTTAATTTATTCCATACTATTGTCAAGCTACTGTTTATTAATAAGTCAATCATATAGCAAGGGCCCATTATGTATTATTATAAGTGTATATGGTTGAGATTTGTGAATGAATAAAACGCATGACATTGGCCATCTCTGTGATATTTATTAACTTCGTCCGTGTAAAACCTAATGATGTATGCTAATTTCGTTACATATAGAGGTGTGCACCTGTCGATCTCTGTATTCGCCGGCCTCTGTCCCTGTCCAATGCCCCTAGACTTATGCGAACTTATAGATGGTTTAAGTGTTCTCATGATAGCTCACTTTAAGGCTGTAACATACAGCATATTTCTTACTATTTGGTTGTTGATACCTTTTAAACAATCAAATGTAAGGCTATTCCTCAACGCTTAAATGGAACGTTCCATGGCGTCAGTTTTCCCTTTTTCACAATGCATGTTCTATTAGACACAATACTTTTATCTCGTGACTGTTATAATGACCGTAGCAATACGGTCAGCCACACTTTCCTCAATACTTGCTCGTATTCGGGCAAAGATACGTGACTATAATCCCAACTGAGTTTTTAACCGTGTGTTTAAATAAGATACAGGTTAAGTCGCTGTGAAGAGCATGCCAGTCTTCACGTCATACCGTCCATATTCCCGTGTCTCAGTACAGCTCACCCATGTGTTACCGTTAACTGGTCTACTTGGTCTTGTGTCATTAATAACCTTTTAGACGGTTCAAATATAGGTCAAATTGTGAGTAGTTACACAGGAATTGGACACCTGGATATTACATTCTAATCTAAACTGCAATGAATTTGAAGGAAAAAGTGAGCTAAAATCGAGGAGCCAAAAATTTAAATAGTCAGGAACCTATGGTTACAGAGGAATTAAACAAAATACTGCAGTATACTAAACAATAACTTGTTAATATTATAAGTTATTTATTACTCCGTACTTCTGAACAAATCACCTGTAGGGCAGGAAGGGAGCCAGGCCCACAAGTGAGCTGGCGTACCCTTTTTACAAAGAGGTACCGTTGAGAATGTGCACAGGTCAAGGACATGGTAGTAGCTGGATCTATCTATCTACATTCTATACTGATTATGAATATCCAGCAGGTTAAGCCCTTATTGAGTTTGTGTAACTTGGAGTGTTTTTGTTGGTGACAGGGGCATAGCCGATGAGGATTCCGATCTGACAGTACAGCTCTATGTGTTTGATTCACACAAAGCTGATGATGATGAACAACTGCCGGGAACAAAAGGCCTTGATCTGAACAACCCCCTAGACGTCTACACGGCTATCTTCAAACAGGTCAGATACATAAATAATATTACACATGCATATACAATAATCACAGCTCTTTTGGCCTCAACCCAGCATTGCTTGAATTTTTTTTTTCCACAGCTATTATATTTTTGTAAATCTAGAGAAAGTACATTTTGCTTGCCACAGTTATAATATGACACATATAATCAGGGGAAGTTGAAAACTATTAAGCCTGGCTGAGACCATATAGAGGACTTTACTAATATTGTATTATTTTTTTACTTTCTAATTTGTATGCTTTATTTTACATCCGTGATGATAATGTCGATTATTACACTAATATTGTCTAAACAATGTTTTACAATTATGCAAGAATATATTCTACGGAAGCAATATTTATATAGGCAATGCCTTTTCATTAACCCCAGTTTCTGTTTTGGAATAAAAAATACTGTTTAAACTACCTTTATAGGGATCTGTTTTCGCAGAAATACTCCACCGAGTAGCATTAAATCATCAGATACGTGTTCAATGATAAGATACCATTTGACCTCTTCACAGAAACATGCACAAGATTTGATACGATTCTTAGTAATCACAAAAAAAAGAACCAAACAAAAAAACACGATTTAAATACATTTTAACTATGCGTTTATTATTTATTGTTAAAACCATAACCACTGTTAAATTAAATTGAAACTAACTTTAATTTAATAACATTCCTCATACTATGATTTTAGGTGATAGTCACATTAAATTCCACAAATACTACGTTTTAGTAAAAAGTGTAGAAATTTTATAGACATTTTTTTTTACTTATATATAGTTTTAATGGTTGTATTAGACAGCTTTTCAACACATGTCATATAGTGAGGTTTATTTCTGGAGGTAGTGCTTCAGAACGTTTATACAAACTTGTGGTACTCAGTTCATATTTAGATCGAAATGCAAACAATTCTCTTGGGATTTAATGCACTGAGTGCCTGTGATTGGTAGAACACACAGAGATCCAAATAAAGAAAGTCGCTTACAGTTAAAATCAATATGCTCATAAAAGATTGAGTAATAATACCTTGATAAAGGTAAACTTACTAAAAATTTAGATGCTTTTTTTTATTTTCTTATTTAAAAATGTGTTTTACACGTAAAAAAACAACTTGATAAACTTCAATTTCAAATCAGCAGGTTTGCATATTGAAAGTTTAAACAATTTTTTTTGGAATATTTGAGAATTTGAAGCAAATCAGTATCTACATGTTTATTTTCCTAGTGACCCGACGTCAGTAAATTGACGTCTCTTAAGTAGCTATTGATCTGATATTGAACCAGGCTAAGAAGTCAGTCACACTTAATCGTTATTTTATACAAGTTGAAGGCAGGGGATTATTTTCTCTGGGGTAGGAATTGAATCGTTTAAGGATAATATGCAGCCTATTCTTAACTCTTTATATAGGGTTAGAATTGAAGTTTGAATTTATGTAAAGTATTCAGTAAGAACTGTCTTGTTGTTAACATCAAACATAATCTATTCGAATTTTTCGACATTGAGACATGATTCTTTTACAATTAGTGAGTATCCGTTAGCATATCTACTGATTGAAAAGTGTGATGTCTGAGTATTATTCGTTTTAAACTCGTTGTGAAAATCAGGTGCACTCTACAAAGCCACTTTTTTACCCAGTGAATTTATAAGCTGTCAAATCTCTTATCTTACGGGTAAATAGTTTTCGCTAGTGAAATATGACCTATATAGCCGGAGAGTGAGTCATGGTGTTTATGTGGAGACGACACAAGGCGAACCAACACAGGCTTTTATCTCACCTATACGCTAGCAAATAATAGTCTTGTATCTACCTCAATGGCCCGTTATTCATTGGTAACTCTCTGGTTGGTTTCTTACGAAAACCCTCTACAGAGTTGTCAGTGAAGCGAATGTATATAATAACTGCCATAGGACTAAGTAGGCGATGAGATTATTGAACATTTGTGTAACCTGCTCACTAGTCAAAATCCCACTAAGGACGGATTGAGTTATTTTCTAAAATACAGTATCTTAATAGTCTTAACACTCTGTCCCTAACAAATGTGTTTTATAAAATGAACAAGTCAATGTGTTTGATCTTTGTCATGGTAGTATATGTAAAATATCCCCAAAGATAAGTTAAACACACTTCAATAAACACACAGCAGTTTCGTCATTTTTATATAAAACTATCTTAGATACCAGTTGGTGAAAATCCACCTCATATCGTTTAGCACGGGTGACGTGTTCAAACACATGTACAACACAAGGAAGCATTACATTCTAGTATTATTCTAAACACTCTTCATAAGCCACTTTATAACTGTGTTTTCCAAAGTTTATAGTCAACAGGACATAAGCGTGTTAGATTCAAATAAACCCACAGAGACAGGCTTGTATTTGTACAATGTTAAGGTTAAATGTTATGATATAAACCAGTATTAATCTCTAACTTGATATCAGTACAGCAAAACATAATGAAAGTGTATCGAAGAGATCTGTCTATTGAATAAATTCGGCTTCTCCGCAGCCCATCCAGATTTAACACGAATTTTCACCTTTTTAGTTCTCTTTAGGGCTGGCTCTTACTTCAAGTGCACATTCGCGCCTTTTTACCTCTGTATGTAAACTATCCCCGTGATGACTACGTGAAGTCAGATTTACCAGTTATAGTATAGATTGACTGTTTAAAGAACATAACCTAGCTCATGTTTAGTTGGATAATTGGTTCCCTTTTCTTACTTTGTGTGTTTTACCTGTTAAGGAATGGTTAGATAAGGTTCACCGTGAGAAGCCAATTATTTAAGGTTGTTGAATGTCATTGTAAAGGTAAAGCTGGTGAATGTCACAGTACGTTTATCACCTATCCCACCTGATCTCACGTGTTTACAACATCTAACCCAACAAACAAATCTGCCGCATAAACAAGTAAATGCACTTTAAATGACTGACTTCATCTTTTTTGAGGCAAATCTGTAAAAAAGATAAAAAGGTACAAAGCAGACTATACGACTGACTAAAACTATAGATTAAACCGTCACCCGGACTGATTTTATTACCGCAATATGAACATCGGTAGAACTCGGTTTTAATCCAATGGAAACCAATAAACCCAAAACTTCTGAACATTTCCTTAGGGAAAAACAACTGCGATTCAAAATCTACTGGGTTTCATCTGAAGTTTTGCTGCGTCAAAATAAAAGAACGGATTTTTCTTCCATGATAGACATACTGAAGGACACGATTTCTCCCATGATAGACAT
>JAVFBZ010160218.1:0-17858 GCA_032466195.1 Katharina tunicata | reverse complement strand
TACAAAACAAAACACACAATTACAACATGTCATAGCACACGATTATGACTAGACATAGCACACAATTACTACAAGACATATAACAGAACTAGAACAAGACATAGCACATCATTTATCACATTATCAAGTATCACACCATCACAAAACAAAACACACAATTACAACATGACATAGCACACGATTATGACTAGACATAGCACACAATTATGTCAATGAAATAAATAACAAAAAACTAAATTATGTCAATGAAATAAATAAGAAGGACTAATCTCGGAATCGTGTTACTATATCATTGAACGTGTTTTACATCGACATACGTTGTAATTATATGTGTAACAAAGCTTATGTAAGGGTCGTTAACAAACATGACCTTGTCAATTTAAAATACGTGAAGAATTAAACAACCTTGGATTGGGACCGCATTTCTGTCAGCAATTTAAATACAAATGTATCTGTGTCTCTTACTTAATATAACAGTGTCTTTGGACAGGTAAAAATTCTACGCCTCAAATTAATTGCATTGGTTTTCTCAATCCATTATTTGAAGGCGTCTCCAAAGTGAGAGGTGAGTGTATTCCAATACCTGTAATTTAGACATGCTATTGAACATATTACCTTTTCGTCGAATCGTCAGCATAATAGACACTTTTTGAAGTTTCAACTTAACCTTTTGAACTTAAGTTGCTTCGTAAAAAGCCTCGCCCTGATGTATCGTTTTAGGTGGTTGGGCGGGACCTCCTCTTGTCCTGTTGCTCAAAGCTAAGGTCTATCTGATCACGCGAGATCTCCTTTGTATGACGAAAACAAGACAGACCTCCGATGCCTCGTGAGGACATGTTTTCCGCCTAATTTTGGGGTTCAAAGATTGGGGTTCAAAGATTGTAGTGCTGTTATCTTGAATGAGAATTATGTCCAAAAAAAGTCTCAAATGAGATAATTACTCAGGCGAGGAAAACTGGGGGGGGGGGGGGGTGAGCGTCATGTGCGTGAAATAAAGTTATTATCGCAAAGTCGAGAGGACGACGGAAGACAATTTGGAATGTTAAAGTTAGAATACTTTTTGTTTCACACTATTTGCGACGTGAAGGAAAATAAAACAGAGTAGGCCTATATCTCTCACTGTAGTTTGGTCACGGTTGTACAAAAACAAAATAAAAGTAATTTTCGTGAATATTTAACTTCCGTGTTTTTAGCTTCACTGGCAAGAGTGTATTTGCACTGTCGATGACTGAGTTTAGTTTTAATCATTAAATAACACAATTGTAAGAACAGCCATAAATAGCAAAGCCACAACTGTTGTAAACATACTTTCAGCATACTTTTTTCTCCAGGATATCAGTCAGTATTAAAGGCTCCAAGATTTGAAACAGAATATCTATATACGTAACTCAATTTTATGGCATCGGTTTTAAAAAATTCCTGATTACAATATTTAAGAGCTAAATAAGTTTTGATGACGTCTGTGTTTCATATTTGTATGATATAAATGTGTTATTTTATTATATATTTTTTCTATACGTACTATGTGTTTTGCTTTATATTAATATTTTCACAGTTAAATAAACAAATAAATTAATAAATAGGTAAATAAAATTACTGTTTCTTTTCGGTTTTTAACGAACGCTGGTAATACAAGTCGTTATTAACCTTTACGAGATACCCATGAATCGAGTAAATTATATTTACCTGTAGGTTTGATATGGGTATTCCAAATATCAGATGTACTCTCCATCCACTGGCTGCGGTATTGGCGGAGAGTTTAAATTCCCCATAGAAGTGACCTTCCCAAGTCCTACTGAGTGACAACACAGCTGCCAGTACACCAGACAGGGCAAACAGATTGAAGAGCTGGGTTACATACAGAAGCAACATCAGGCAACTGTAGTTAAAGAAATATTCATTATTTATTTTCGGTTTGTTACTTAACGACTAGCATTATTTTCACTGATAAGTTTAACAAATTAGAGTAAAGTTACGACTTCAACAAAATATACACATGGATGCATGGTGATTCAATATTTCGGTTTATTTTTAAACCATTATCAAGAATGAAGAAATCACTATGCAGAAGGTGTATAAATACCAGAAAGATGTTTGTACAAATATTAATATATCGCAATTACATAATGGATGTACAAGTGTCAAAGACTAGTTTATCTTATGTAGCTAATTAATGAATGTATGTATGAATAAATAAATGAATGAATTATTCATTCATTCAGTAATTTATTCATAGATTGATTTATACCTTCGTTCGTTTCTGAATCAGTGAATCAGTGAATCAATCGATATATAAATATGTATAACATTGAATCATTGATTATTGAATGATGGATCAACAGTTCAAGAAAAGTCAATATGAGCAGCACTGTAGGGACTGTTAATTGGATTGTTCGTTAAGTTTGCGCCGCAGTTCATTTGACACCAAGCCGACTGGCTCTTAAGCGTCCGAAGAAGTTGAATTCAGTCGGCCTGGTGGGACATACCGTCCAATGCAATAATATGTTTGTTCGTTTGAATAGAGTTTAACGTCGTACTCAGGAGTATTTCAACTATATGACTAATTATGGTGGAAAACAGGGGGAAAAGCTCGTAAAAACCACCCCACGAACTCCGCTGCCACCGAAAAACTTCCCTTATATACCTAAGGTCCACAAGGGGATCAAAGCTATTCCAGGTACAGTGAAAGGGGCTCGATCCGTAGTCCAACGCTCAACCACGGAGCCACATCGCGGCCCTTGCAGTCATATGCAATCGGGAACAGTTAAACATGTTCAATCCGAACGTCATTCAACAGCAGCATTGACCTTGCATTTGTTGCGTGACGTCATAGAGAAACGTTATAACTTCGACGAAAGGAATCAGCGCCGTGTCACGTGAACACTGACAACTTCTTCAGGCTGGCCACGACTGTACAAAACTAATTTATTCCATAACGTTGACATAATCCCTAATACGACGTCGTGCCTGTACACTTCACTAATAGACGTCGTGCTTGCACACTCGGTGAACGTTCTTGTTTAAGCGTCATTCAGAAGCTTGGCACATTAGAAAAACATGACTATGATTGAATACCAAGAATTAGAAAATTCATCTTAGTCATGATTTTGTTCGGTGAACGTTATTCACTAATATGAGGTCGTGCCTGCACCTTGAAAATACTTTGTTCACTAATACGACGTCGTGCCTGCACACTGAGTGAACGTTATTCACTAGTATGACGTCGTGCCTGCATACTGAGTGTACGTTATTCACTAATAAGACTTTGTGATTGCACAATGAGTGTAAATGACAGTTATTCACTAATATGACGTCGTGTCTGCACACTGAGTGTACGTTATTCACTAATGTGACGTCATGTCTGAACACTGAGTGTACGTTATTCACTATAATAAGGTCGTGTCTGCACACTGAGTGTACGTTATTCACTAATATGACGTCGTGATTGCACACTGAGTGTACATGTACGTTATTCACTAACATGACGTCGTGCCTGCACACTGAGTGTACGTTATTCACTAACATGACGTCGTGCCGGCACACTGAGTGTTCGTTATTCAATAATATGACGTCATGTCTGAACACTGAGTGTACGTTTTTTACTAATATGACGTCGTGCCTGCACACTGGGGGAAGAAAATCAGCCTCAAGTACACTAGTATTATACATGACAACGTTGAAATAACTTGAACCTTCAAACTGAGGAATTTTTTTTTTTTTAATAATCACCTGATACGTACTTAAATCAGTACTAACAAAGGTTGTTAAAGTGACTGCTCTTTCAAAAATATTCATCTCATACGGCCAGGGAACAATATGTGTTTTGCAGAGAATCGAGTACTTGCCTTGGCAAAATTTCCCACCATGATCCATGTAGCCAGAAAATATGATGTTCGAAACAATTTGACAACCACATTCCATTGCCACACAAATTTATGCCGCAGTTTCAGTTTAAAATTTAACGCTCAATGATAATGCAAATCTAATATCACCGAAAATATACTTACCGTGAGATTACAAAATGGCCAACGTATAATCCTGTAAATTTGTGAATTCAAAAATGTATAGTAGCTTGTTCTGCTTGCCGATGTCTGAATGGCTTCATTCGAGGCAAAAACTTTTACGAATCGTATTGAGTTGGTAAGCCGATTTATTTGCATTTTGTGTTTATAAAGTGCTCGGGGTATGTTTTCTTCTGTTCACAAGCTAAGTAAAGCTGTACGACTCGACCCAGTTTTGCAGAGGATCATGTCTGAGTGGATTAGTCGGTGTGTTCGGTGCATGCCACAGTCCTCTCGTCCAGGGAGAGTCACATGCTTCAGTCTTGGTCTTCGGGCGTTAAGCTGGATTTGTCGCACTTAGAAAGACAGTCAGACCGAACTGTGGAGAAATAAAAAAAAAATTGCAAAAGAAAAAAACGGATATTTCATTGAATACTGATCTAGTCTTGAATCAGATATTTTAAAAAATGAAAAATGAGACAAATGAAGTTTTACAATTATATAGACTGAAAACTATGTCAATTTGTGCTTTTGCTTTTCCGGTTTATAAAACATCAGTAAATGCCAATCTGTTGATCAACTATCCGCCATGTCGTATTAATAAACACGGTAATGGTATTCAGGTGTGCTAATGTTTGCAATAATCGTCTTTAAAAGAAACCCTATCAAATGAGTAATGCAAGATTTTTTTTTTATTGGTGTTTAACGTCGTGTACTCAAGGCTAATTTACTTTTATGACAACTTAGAAATGCCGGTGTTTATGTTGAAAACCGGAAAGGCCCCCCAAAAAACCACGCCGCTAACTCCGCAGCCACCGGAAAACTTCCCCTTTCATACCTAAGGTCGGTATCCGGACCTATACCGGGTACAGTGAAGGGGACAGCAGTCCAATGCTCAACCATCTGAGCCACGGCTTGGCCCCCGTTTACCAAGAAAGAGATTACTTTCATCTTTCACAAGTGTATGGTTGATTTTTTAAGCCAAATTGTATGTTTACATGACGTTAAGTAGGCCTGTTATATTTATCTATACGAACATGTCTTCCTTGATCTTAGGAGTTATCTTTGGGGTTTTCGTTATTCTACTAACTCTAAACTGATCTATGAAACTACTAGAAGTTATATTACATCGTTGTCCAGCATACACTTGGATGCTTAAATGCGACATCTACATTGTACACACCAGGGAAATATTAATGACTCAGGAGAATAACATCATCTCTCTGTAAAACATTAAAAAAATTTACATATACATTTTACTGTCAAGTTCTCTGCGAAAAACTACTAAACGTCGCACAATCCTGATATTGACATTATTCGGAATATGGATGCGTAGGCTATAGTGACATGTCATCCCTTCAGATTTCAGTGCAACTTTCATGCCCAATCTATTAAATGTTTTCTTGATATTTTACATGACCAAGAACATCATCTCTCTGTAAAACATTGAAGACCTTTACATATAAATTTACTGTCAAGCTCTCTACAAAAGTCTACTAAACGTCGCACAATCCTGATATTGACTATTTTCGGAATATTGATATACGTAGGGCCAAAGGCTATTGTGAATTTTAGCTGACGCACAACATGTTTATCCCCTTCAGATTTTAGTACTATTTGTATGTCCAGGCTATTAAAGGTTCACTTGATATTTTACATGGCCAAGAGATCCGCAGTGTGCGATAGGGTTTTCCTTTGTGGGTTCAAGGTCGTGAAAACCACATCTTCGTGTTGTGAACAATCTCTCTGTATTTAGCACAAGTAGGAGATTCGTCTCTTAACCGTGTCCAACTCTCGAAAATGAGCACGAAAGTAAAGCCGCGAGTTAAAATAAAACTGTACGTATTCAAGCGGTTAACTTTATTTAACCTAGACGCCAGGTACGCAAGTGCATATAAAGGTAGAGGGTGTAATTTACCGAGATTAGTTATTGTATTGTGTAAACTGAAATGACGAACCTAACGTGAACTTTGCCCTTTTTTTGTCCAATCTTATAGGCTTATCTACCAAAAATGTGAAGATAGCGAACGTTAATTACATAACACCCCGTTATTACCTGACAAATAGGCCAATGTACCTAACACACTCGAGTTAGGCTGGACGCTTGTATGAATACTGCCCTAGTTAGCCTAATCAAGAAACAATCATACCTTTTCGTTGGTTGTTGTTTTTTCTTCGTGGTGGATAGACTGATTGATTGAACTAAGTAGCTTTTCAAGATAATGATGAAGTAGCACTTCATGTTATTTCACTTATATCGCGACATCTTACTAGAGTGAGTAAGTGAGTGAGTGAGTGAGTGAGTGAGCAAGGGAGGGAGGGAGGGAGGGAGTGAGTGAGTGAGTCCATCAGTCATTCAAACTAAAATATACTAAATCCAGCCAGCTTTCATATCAACAAATTTATCGTACAAGGATTGATAGATTGAGTATTTAATCATTAAATTGATGGATCAATCGATTGATTGATTGGGGCTACCAGCCAGCCAGCCAGCTGACCCAATCAATCAATCGATCCATCAATCGATCCATCGATCGATCGACCGCCCGGTTGGCTGTTTGGTGGGATGATTGTTTGGTTCTGGTAGATGGATCGATTTATTGGAGATGCAGAATTGACATACATGGGGAACAGAGAAATTGCCACTTGTAGCATTTGTATTCCTTTGTTCCCGCGTTAATTGGGTTGTTTTTATTCAATGTTGGTTTTATTTAGTGTTTGGGCAAAAGATTTTTACTGATGATCGATTCGTTTTCAATATTTGTCCGGACCTGTATTGTTGATATGAATGTAATAGCCCCAAGTTCGGTATAAAATTCCATTTGAACAACCAACCAAACAAACAAATAAACAAACAAACATACAAACCTTATGCCGTTTTGTTCAACGCCAAGTGTAAGATTGTTATTACCCCGTGGTGAACGAGGTCTAGATCTTACTCACTCTCTTGTTAGCGCTTTTGTTGTCCTTGTTGTTGATGTAACACTAACTAATTGGACTATTTCTCTGTCAATAATGTTAGGATTGTTCTGAAAATTGGGCAATATATACCTGATAGTACTACGCAAATCATAACGGAGCCGGAATTTTCAATTTTACCATGGTTTTCTTAAAAAGCGAGTTTATTAATGCACACATCACAACATGTCGAGGCTTTGAGGCATATTTTAATAATACATGCTTCAAAGCCTGCAGCCACATGATTCGTATTTGCTGCAGGCCACGGGGTATGTCTCGCAGTGCGGACCTGTTTTTATTGGATTGGCGTCAGTTACGAACAATTTTTAAGTTAACTTCTAAGTGGAGTTTGAACACGAGCGTCAGGAGTTATATATATTTTTTATAAATGTAGAGTGAGGATAAACGAATGCGTTTATGACCTGCAACAGGTAATAAAATATATCAGCTGTTCAGGGGTAAACTTTTCCCAAATTTGGGTAATATTTTACTGATTCGTGACACTCAAATTACTAAATAAATACGGGTTGAACTTTTCCGAGGTCAACTGTTAGCCTCCTTTCTATACTAGATAAACGCACACAATTTTATTTACGAGCAAATCCTAAACTGAGCAACAGTTACACACAAAAATCAATTAAAATCATAAATTAAACTCTGCACTTACATCTATATGTGTGTAAGAAAACACGTGAGTATACAGGTTACACGTGCACTGGTGGAAATGTAAAACTATATAAGGGCAGGTCACTTTCTTGGCGTCCGCTTTCTCTCCGAACTGAGGAACATCATGTGGACTATCTTTCTGATATCGCTGTCCGGAATCGCCTTCTGTAAGATCACTGTTCTTGAATTATTTTAGAAGAAAACTACTAGGATGTTCCTTATTCCTGTTTCGAATAACAAAACCTCTGTTACCAGTGGAGTCGCTTCTCAACTAGTGGAACAACGAAACCTCAGTTATACTGGTGGGATCGAGACTTAAATGCCTTTCTCAGAATTGCCATGAAATGCACTCTCAGTGGTTTTATACAGCTATAAGTAAATTTTAAAATCGAGACTTAAATTATTCTCCCTACCATCGAGTCTTTGACTCCACGGTATTGACTGGCCATTCGTCCCTCTGGGCTGTTTATGGCGAGCAAGTGAGCAACTTTATTAGCGATTACGTGGCATTGCTTAACGTTTTTATCTGGCGGGAAAGGGTTCTGCTTTTTACAGCGCTCTTTTGGCGGAAACAGTACTACAACAAGAACAAGAATGGCTTGTCATTTTATTAGTTTTCGCATTCTTCTCAATCTCGAGAAAGGTGCGAGATATTTTTACTTAATCTCAAAAAAGGCATGAGTATATTTTAGTATACTATCAGCACTGATTTTTGTATTAATCCAACAGGTGGTGCCTTCGAGGATCCGCTTCCGGGTGGTCCAGGAGCAAGAATCGTTGGCGGAACTAACACTCAGGTTGGACAATATCCATGGCAACTGTCTTTGGAACTCCGGCAGCTGGGTTTTTTCTGGTCCCATATTTGCGGAGCTGTTCTCATCAACGAGAATACGGTCTTGACCGCGGCTCACTGTGTCGAAGGAAGGGTAAGATTGTTACGTTTCTAGATGATGTCTATTTGACCTTTAGTTTAATTTTTAGTCTATTTAATTTGGTTCCAAGACTAATTGACTAGTTTTTTTGTTATGCTTCTTCTTTAGACGCCTTCCAACTTGCGCGTGATTGCCGGGGCAACCGACAGAAGCAGCGCATCCAATAAACAGACGATCTCTGTGTCAAGTGTACTTTTGGTAAGTTTCATTACTCTCCTGTCTGTGTGTCTTTGTTTGCAAATATTTTTCTTTTTTGTTTTTCAATCTGAAATAATGCTGTGCTAAAAAAAACGTCTCTCCTTTCACGCTGCGTTCGTGTTATTATTTGTCAATTAACACTTGCTCACCATAATGTAACGTCTGCAGCACCCCCAGTGGGACACTAGCGGATCCGGGTATCCCAATGATATCGCCATCCTGAGGTTGAGTACAAATGCTAACACTGGTAGTGACTACATCAGCGGCATTCCCCTCGCTCCAGCAGGCAATCTCTTCGATGGTTCACGGTGCACGCTGACCGGATGGGGAGCAACTCGAGGCGGAGGTAAGTGAACACTGGATATCCGCAACTGTTTAGAAAACATGGCCAGACTTCTGAACGTTTCTTAGCACAGTATAAATTTCGCAAACGTTACATAAGCAAAATTGAAAATGTACAACATCAAGCAAATTTTGTCATCAAAGTTACTCAGTTAAAAACAAATGGGATAGAAAAATGTTTTTATTATCAATTTATTAACTGTTATATAATAAAAAAAAGATGAATGAAAGAAAACTCAAAACCTTGTAAATGTCTAAAAAATATTGCTAGATATGATAAAGGATCAATGGTGGGTTTAATCGTTTTCGTTGTAACTTGAACAAGATTTGTTGGCTTGGAGAAAGTTCAGTTGCGTTTTTGTTAACCTCCTTGTTAATTATTGAATAACAAAATTAAAATGTAAAAGACAAGGGAGCATGGTAGATGAAGTCCTGTTTTCGACCATTTCAGTATTGCTAGACAAAAACAAAAATAATGTCAAGTGGCAATACACACTTGTAGAGTGTACGCTCGTGATCCACAGATCTGTCTCACCCCTGAGTCCGCGAGTTCAAACACTCGCTCGGACTGTATGTTGGTTGGTCTTCCAGCTACCAGCGGAATGTCGTGGGTTTTCTGGGTTCTACCCAGTTTTCCTCCCTTAATAAAGCTGGCCAATGATCTTTAATTGGAACATATATAGTCTTGTTGATCTAACATCGGTAAATAAACAATAAACCAAGCAGACGGGCTACGAATTGTCAATTTTGTGCTGTGGATTCTTATCCAAGTTTTCTGATATTACCGATGGCGAACTGCAGTCGGATTTCACCAGTCACGGGGTTTTAAAATCACACATCGAAGTGACAATGGCAATGACAGTTATTAAATAAGCCTCGAGACAAAGAATGTAAATTAATTTAAGATACACAACCATTGTTCGTAAACGTTCTTAATTAGGAGCTAAATCGAAACGTTGAGTCTGAAATCAGGAGGAAATTGTCCTCCATAAAGTGTACAGTAACGTTTAGTGGCTAAACACCTATATGCCTTAAAAGAAGATATATAATAGTTATTTGATTGTCATATATATTTCTCTGCTAGGTTCGTCCACCAATTGGCTACAGCAGGTGGAGATGACAGTGTTAACCAAAAGTGATTGTACGACTCGCTGGCAGGGTATCTCCGGAGCCAGTATCTTGGACAGTCATATTTGCATTTTTGAGCTTACAAAGAGTGCCTGTAGTGTAAGTACCTGCTTAACACAGGCCTAACACAAAATAAAAGTTACTCGAATACTGAAGTCATCATGTTAGATATTCTAAATTTCGGTCTATCTATATAGCCATCAACAGGAATATGTCACAATTAAATACAAGGCGGTTTATATATACAAGGGTCGCGAAAAGAATTCAATATAACAAGAGCATGAAACAAAGGAACAGTCATGTTCAGTAAACTAGCCCATGCTAAACGTGATCGGCTATTATGTAACAAAAAACATTAGGGGTGAATAGCACATGACTACAGCGATTACAATGGTATAGTTGTATAAAAAAAGACTGAGGGGGGGATAATAATACAAAAATAAATAAATAAAAATGAATAAAAGCTGAATAAAAGTAAACTATGACATACAGATAGTGGGGTTGTATTTGATGTGTCAATATTTCTATTTGAAGATTATAAGATCTTTGAATGCTTTCAAATCATGATTCAGAGACGGCGTCCGAGTGTTAAAGTTGATGACTTCAGTATTCGGAGTTACTTTTATTTCGTTTTATGCAAAGTTGATCTGTGGCAGAACTTCATTTTGGACAACTCTCCGAGACACGGACCCGGAACTTTACCATGTCACCTCTTCACATAATGACTTCAGTATTCGTAGTTATTTTAAAGTAGTCACTTATTAAAAGTAGTTACTTTTATTTGGTTTTATGCAAAGTTGATCTGTGGTCATACTTCACCTTAGTCTATACCGGTAGACTTAAATTAGTATAGCTCCTTAGAAAGACGCTCTGTTAAGAAATCCGCGTAGGTCTATCTGTGAATTACAGATTATTGACTAAAAAAAACACGAAAATTTAGAACTTACTTTGCATTGCTTATCTTTATATATCAAAGTTTTTTTTTAATATTTTACCTATAAAATATATATGCATGTGTGTTGCAGGGTGACAGTGGCGGCCCCATGGTGTGTTCGGACGGAGGAGTTACCTACCTTGCTGGAATCACATCTTGGGGAATAAGCTCCTGCGATGGCACCTACCCAAGTGTTTACACTAGGGTCACGTATTTCCTGGATTGGATCAATGCTAACATTTAAACATGTTCAAATTAAGACATAATTCGGCTGGCCTAAGTTTAATAAGCTATTATTTAACACATTTTTTTTCCTGCTTTCTTCTTTAAATTATCAAATTTCCTTGCCCGGATTGAAAAATGTTTATGCAATAAACTCCAAATAAATCGCTGTAACTTATTTCTCTTGAATTTAATTCTCAAGCAGGTCACTGTACATAAATCAACTTAAATACGGCCTTTGTGTACAAATAAAACCTTGGATTTATCATTTTCATTTTCCTGTTTTCTTTATCTTAACATTGGTAAATTTCCTGGACTCGGCCTAAAAGTTCATGCAATAAATTCTGAAATATGAAATAAATCGCTGAAAATAAACTTAAAGTTGGCATTTCGGCACAATCGGCAGGGGGCTCTGTTGTTAGTAGTCCCGCTTGCATAGATAATTGCGCTACATACCTTACCCCTAATCAACGAGTTTCTGTTAGTTCATACATCCCCAGTGAAATGTTCTTGTACGAAGACAGACGTTAAAGAAATAGCAGAATGTATTTCCACAATACCAAATGGGATTCGTTTTTTTTTTAATGCTGACCCTACCTATACATGAAGTCTTAAACGAATAGACAACTTTTGATAACGTGTACTATCATTAACTTTAGCTTTAGTTAATGTACTTCTGGTACTATGGATGGAAAGTCTGTTTTGTCTTATTAGAAGAAAAAAATTACTTTAGCTTTCTAAAGTTTTGTAAAGCTGAGTGATCGGCATTCAAAGTTGCGTCGCTCTACTAAAGGAAGCAGAGCTGCCAGCCTGCCCTTTTGATTGTCAACATCGACCCTAGCTTATTTTTAGCCAATCAGAATACACTTTTATCGAAGGTTACGGATAGCTTCTGTTTCCGGTCTGACGTCACGTAAACTCAATCCACCAGTTTACTGCATTGTTGTCATGCGTATCCTTTACTTTACAAAATCAACGAATAAATGAAACAATAAAAAAAAAAAGTCTATCTAAAAAAATCCTTAGAGCGCCTTCATTCAGTTTTTATTTTTTCGTATTTTTGATTATGCGATGGTGTTTTGAGTGAATGTTCTCGGCAGCTTTTAGACTTCCCATTTTTGACTAGGTAGATGGTGTTGTGAGTCAATGTTCTCAACAGCTTTTAGACTTCCTATTTTTTACTAGGAAGGTGGTGTTGTGAGTGTGTGTTCTCAGCAGCTTTTAGACTTCCTAGTTTTGACTAGGTAGATGGTGTTGTGAGTGTGTGTTATCAGCAGCTTTTATACTTTCTGTTTTTGACTAGGTAGATGGTGTTGTGAGTGTGTGTTATCAGCAGCTTTTAGACTTCCTATTTTTGACTAGGTAGATGGTGTTGTGAGTGAGTGTTCTCAGCAGCTTTTAGACTTCCTATTTTTGACTGTGGTGTTTTAAGTAAATGTACTCTTGAAAAGTATCAGCTTTACGAACTAAGAACTATATCTGGCTGCATGCGGGACTCCACAACGTCCAGAATAGTGAGAAACTGGGTTGATATAATTGACAATTCGTCGAGAAGGAAATAAACTAAAGCCTCTATATAAAACTCTACATGACCTAACCCCCTCCTTATAAGTACAATGATTAATAGGCCTACCTTCCCGAGTCGATCAAAGTAACTCTTAACAACTCAGAAACAGAAACGATTTTATTATTCCACAACGCACACAAAATTGTATAAAAATTCATTTCTGCATCCGTTATCATCTCGAGGTGGGCCCTCGATCCAAATGTTCAAAATTCTCAACATTTGAATAAAATGGGAGATACTATATCTGTTATAAATCGCTACAGATTTTAGGGCTAGTACTACTCGAGCTTACTCGTGGCTTTCGATTTGTGAATCGTTTATCTAATAAGTTTTAATGTCGTTCTCACGGTTATATATTTTTTATATATAAAGACTTTGCGTTGGCGGAAAAGCGGGAAAAAAATTAGTCGAAACAACTTTGAGATCTTTGCCTTCATTGGTTATATTCTCTGCTGGAATGTCAACACGTTCTTAACAAAAAATCCTCAATGCATCGACACGGGCAGACAACGAGTAGAATAAATAGCGTGACTTTGCGAAGAGATTATTAAAACTATGTCGTGTCACATATGGGTGACCTCAGGCGAAGAAGAAAAAGGTAGAGCTGATGTACAGGCGAAAGGAAACACATGTGAGATATTATGTTTTATCTGGTTTGGCCTGATGCAGAAAGCTTGTACAGAAAGAGCTATACATTTTACCCAGTTCTAACAAGAAAATACAGAGCCGGAACCAAAACCAAAGCTAAACAGAGGGATTTTTTTCATCTCGTCAACTGTTAGGAGAATGTAGGTGTTTGGAGCATATCGTTTTATATCTGTCTTAGCACATAGTTTTATTCTTTTTTGTTTCTAATTGCACATGATTGGTGATTTACACGGCACCAAAAACTATTTAACTCATGTATATGTGGGGACTGTAGTTCTGTCTATCTGCAATCCATTTTCTACTATCTGTTTACCATAACGGCATCATAGTGCTATTGTTTATCCTGTAATTAGGCAAAGCATGAGACAAACCTACGGTATAGATATATATGGCGCACATAATTCATTTCAATGGGGTCGCCAGATAAACCAATAGTAGTCGTAATATATATTATGACGCTGCCAATAACATTTCCCCGCAAGTCATTGGCTTATTCCAAACTTACAACTCCCTTATTAAGAGTTATCTGGGACAGACATCATTGGATAAAGGCAGATCGGTACGAGAGCGATACGCCCATGCGACGTAACAATGATCTCGTCACCGAAAAAAATATTTTTTTTTATCACAGATTACTTATCCATTGTTCAATATAATTATTACCCTATATATCAATTAACAGAAATGATGTCATCGATTCCTACCATACGTGCTTCCTTATGCTCCGAATCTTCAGGTAGGACTTTTAAGAAGCCCCGGAGGATTTTGTCAAGCATTATCCTGCTGTCCAAAGCTCTTATGTCACATGAGACCTACGTGACAAGTGCATTATATCTTCGAAAGAAACAAATGTGCGTACAAAATCCCTTGGGTGAAGGGTAAAATGCCGAGTACAACATTTAGCCCATCTTCTGCACCCTGTATTGTGATCCAGGAGTTCAAAACATTTGCATGGGAGAAACTCTATTGAGACGGGATGGTTTTCTCCATCATAAATTCCGGTACCATCGTCATAAAAGTAGACCAGCAGAAACAAACACACTTATGACGAATCCAAGCTTATGTTTGTTTGTCTTTCAGGAATGATTGCAGAACGACACGCAATGTCCAATTCACCGACAGAAACAGAGAAGAGCTTATACTCAAAGGGTACACAGTTATTCAGCATGTTGCTTCCCCTGAGCTGTGTGACCATTGCATTCAACAGTTTGACTTTTGGCTGACGAAATTCACAAAACTTGGAGAATGGCCATATTCTGAAGACTCGGTCATCGACAGGTATAAAATCGGCCATTTTGAACTCTGCTGGAAAATACGTCTCGCCTGTAAACCGGTATTTAACCAGCTTTGGCACACAGATAAACTTTTGACGAGTATTGAAGGTATTTCCCTGGGACGTTCACCAGAGTCAGGCCAGGAGAAATTTGCAGACCCGAGGGAGTACAACTTAAAATGTTCACAATCGGCAGCCAGAGTTGGCCTCCATGCAGTCAGAGGGGCTCTTCATTTAGAACCGGCAAACTTTGATGACTGGACATTCATTGTTATTTCAGGATCCCACCTATTGATAGAGACCTTTTACAAACTGCATCCTGAAGCTATGGCGGTAAGCGTTGTGGATCAAGAATATCATCTAACACACAAAAACATCAAATGGTTTTTGTCCAGAGGGTGCCGATTAAAGCGGGTTCCGGTACCAAAAGGAGGCATTCTTCTCTGGGACTCGCGATCAATCTGTGGTTCCGCAAGACCATTAAAGGGGCGTAAACACTCTGGCAGACGACGGCTCGTGGCACACGTGACCATGACACCTGCCATTTGGGCTCACGAGACTGATCTGGATGCCAAGAAAGTTGCATATGAGAAATTGATGATGACTAGCCACTGGCCGTCTCAGGGTGTCACATTGCTCGACGAAGATCTTCCTACAGGCCGTGACATCTGTGTCGTGACTCAAATTTGGGACATAGCTCAGACCATGGAAGTAAAGCAACTGTCGGGAGTAGTTCCATATGATTTCCCCGAAGATGATTCTTCAGAGCAGAAATGGAGACCACAGTGGCTAGGAACATTTACAAACTCCAATGGCATCTACAATGATCTTGATTCTCTGTAATAAACATACGATATAGGCTCAATTAAATGTTGCCGTGATATAAATCGCAATCGATTGTGGATAATAAGGTCATACATAATTAAGCGTAGAAAAAAAAAAAACATTAAATTTTTGGCGACTGAACATTTGGATGTTGTTTAAATTTTGACAGAAAGAACCAGGAATTATTACCTGGCGAATTTAATGCTTATTTCTTCTTTCGGCACCAGCCTTGTGTTGCCCCCATATCACGTGCTTCCTGTGTGTGGAGTGCATATACAAAAAAGAAATGCACGGCACAGGCCCAGCCAGGAGTGAAATAAAAGCAGGGGCGGACTGGGATGCTCTTTCGGTTTTGTCTGAACTATTGAGGAGCCATTTTAGTAATTTAAAAAATTGCGCCTGAAGATCGACCAATGACTCAGTCGCCCATAGCATTTGTATAAAACGGTCCATTGATTCACTTCGGTAACAGACCTTGTATGTGATGACGAGTATTTTGAATATAGTTTGGAACGTCATATCAGGACTTCTGAAGCTTGGCCTGATTAATCAACCAATGAACAAATTTAAATTCTTTCACGTGACTTGATGTTCTTGTTGCATTGGTCATGTCGGCCTATTGTTATGCGAAATAGTTCAATTTTATTTCTTCATTTTCTTTGTTGTTACCTGCTCTGTGTCGATTTTTATTGGCGCGGAATGCACGTGATGTCCTGTGCGTGCGATACAAATATTGCCTGCAGCGGTAAATATACCGCTAATGGACTCAAAAATGGCCTGTCATTACACTAAAGCCAATAATCGGAGGTGACGGATGGTACCGGAGATAGGCGAAGTTGAACTAAAATGTCGCCCCTAGATGACAGCTCAATACATTCAAAGCCAATGACAACGATCGCAATCACATAAAACACGGTGGCAACATTATGAGGTCACTATTTCAATGTAATCTAACATAACGGCAATGTTATGCGGGTATGCGTAATGGCAGTTTCATCTAACAAGATGGCAATATTTTGAGGGCACGATGACAATGTCATCTTACACGATGACAATGTTATGATGTAAAAATGGCAATGTCGTGTACCACGATGGCAATGTTTGATGTCAAAATGGCAATGGCATATACTACGATGGCACTGTTCGATGTCAAAATGGCAATGTCGTGTACCACGATGGCAATGTTTGATGGCAAAATGGCAGTGTCATATACTACGATGGCACTGTTTGATGGCAAAATGGCGAAGTCATATACTGCGATGGCACAGTTTGATGGCAAAATGGCAATGTCATATACTACAATGACAATGTTTGGTGGCAAAATGGCAATGTCATATACTACGATGACACTAATGATGGCAAAATTGCAAAGTCATATACTGCGATGGCACTGTTTGATGGCAAAATGGCAATGTCATATACTGCGATGGCACTGTTTGATGGCAAAATGACAATGTAGTGTACTACGATAGCACTGTTCGGTGTCAAAATGGCAATGTCGTTTACCACGATTGTAATGTTTGATGGCAAAATGGCAATGTTAAGACAGAATGATTGCATTGAATACGACTGCAATGCTATGATCATTCGATGCCTATGTAATGTAGCATACACGGTGAAGGGCCTACATGCCCCCGTGCCTGATTGTTAATGCTAAGATAGTCAAATGACATTTTTTATAATCGTACGGTGAAAAAGATTGATGGTTGGAATGATCCAGATTTATATTGCAATCGTACCTCAGTTAAACTTATAGAACAGTTGTACTATCCACTACAATCGTGGAAATCTATTAATCATGTTATTGTTCCATATAAATCTTACCGAGTAGCACTGTCATATTGCATTGCCATATTTCTACCGCTCTCAATAAAGCGATTTTAAGCCAAGAATATAAGTTGAGATACGAAAATACATTGACTTATGTACTAATGTTTCTCTCTTTTGGGCACTGCAGCGTCAGCCCATTAAAATAGGTACCGTAAAGATTGTAGCTAGCGATTAAATGAAGCTTGGTTCTCCAAAGTGTCATAAATTCAATTATAAGGCATTTGATTGATTGATTGGTTGATTGATGAATACATAAGAAGGGAGCCAATATCGATAGGAAACAAATATACATTAGTGTGCGCAGGGGGGCGGGGGGGGGGGGGGGGGGGGGATA